>VZTU01026358.1:245242-280089 GCA_013400835.1 Zapornia atra
GAACAAGCCAAGGGTCTTCACAAGTTTCTGTCCTGCCCCAGACACTCAAGCAAAGTGTTTCTCTGGTCAAACCATCATTTTTTGTGCTGAATTTCAAATCCAGGGGCTGCTCCTCTCTCTGGTTAGGGATGGGGAAAGGAGTAAAAGGCAAGTGACAGCCCCCCGCCCCCCCACTCCATGAAACAGGAGCATTAACCCCAGGTCTAAGCTGAGAAGCAAAGGGAAAGACGTGCAGTTTTCTTACAAGAACTGGTATCAGAACTTTTGTTTGTCAGTCAAACATTATTTTGGTCAGAAAATCCACCAGTGGCACGAAACTGGTCCCACCAGCACGACACTGGTGCCACCAGCATCGCGGAGTCACCTGGGGGGGGGAAGCGCCCTGAGCCTACCTTCAGGAGGTGGTGCAGGCTGTCCAGGTCGCAGTGGGTGCCGAAGCTGGCCTGGTAGAGATGCTTGAGGAGCAGGATGAGCGTGGCACCCTGCGGGTGCTGGCTGGTGCTCAGCCTCTCGGCGATGGAGAGGAACTCGCTCTGCACCTCCGAGCGGTTGAGCAGCAGCACGGTCCTGGGGACAAGGGGACAGCGTTCGGTAGGCAGCCAGGATGGGATGCTGCTGGCACATGGAACTCTTGGACAGACGTGCACTAGATGGCAGTGTCCTCCGAGGTTAGTCACAGGCTGAGGGGC
Source organism: Zapornia atra (assembly GCA_013400835.1). Taxonomy (NCBI): domain Eukaryota; kingdom Metazoa; phylum Chordata; class Aves; order Gruiformes; family Rallidae; genus Zapornia; species Zapornia atra. The sequence goes on from VZTU01026358.1 coordinate 245,932, forward strand.
TTGGGGTGCCCAGGGGTGCCAGACCCACCGTGCCACGAGCAGGGAGCAGGTAACAGAGGAGCATCCTCCATCCTGTCCCTCAGCACCATCCCTGGCACCATCTCCCCTCTACGTCTGCAGTATCCTCAGCCCAGTAACTGCTCAGGCAGAGCTCCAGCCCAGCAGCCAGTTGTCCAAACTGGACATCCAGCAAAGGTATTAAGGGGACAGGAAATGAGAGTGGCCCCAAAACATCTTCCCCCAGCAAGGTGCAGGTCAGACAATCACTTCTGGGCTTTGGGGAGAACAGCCACATCCTCCAGCTGCATTTTTGCTCAGGACCATAACAAGAGTATCCACAGCTTTTGGGTTCCCAAGCCCAAAGAGTATCTGCTTCGTCCATGGAGGACAGCAGCCCACCCCACCCAGCAACAGAACCTGCCCCTGAATTAAGGGTGTGCCCTGGTGTGCTCTGTTGCAGGGCAGTGGACACAAGCTGTCAGCCAGGGCCAGGCTGAGCCTGCCTGCAGCGTGGTGCCAGGCTGTCGGGGGGTGGGGGGGCTCTATATGCAAAACCATCCTGCTGCAAGCCTGGGCTGCCCTTGCTCCAGTATAAGCATGTGGAGCAAGGGAGATGTACTGGGGAAGCACCACAGCAGCTGGGTGGGATACAGGAGCAGATCCAGAGCTGTCACAGCGTGAGGGACAAGCCAGGGCAGCCCCCCTGCATGGAGTGGAGGTGGCTGGGCACGAGCGGCTGTCCCTGGGGGTGGCACCTCAGCCAGGAGGGGCACACGCTGCCCCAGCTCATTTCCCTATTTACAAATGAGGTGTCCTGGCAGGAGGAAGTGTTCAGCTCTCGAGTAAGGTGCAAAGTCTGACTCTGCTCAGAGGCTTTCAGTAACTGCTGTGCTGGGATGGGTCGTTTCTGGCTCCCTTGGGGTGGTGACTCCCCAGCACACAGATCAAAGCATCTCCTGGCCGCTCTCCAACTGTGCAGAGATCAGCAGTTCCCTGAGGAGACTTTGCCTTCCTGGCTGTTTTGACCCAGCCCTGCAGCAGCCAGGCCTGAGGGACAACAGCCACTTTCCCATCCCTTCCCACAGCTCAGCCCAGCTCTCCAGCTCCTTTTCCCGGCCCCCCCACGGCACCTTTGAGATGCTGGTGGCTGTGTAAGCAGAGTGAGACCACCGGGACGCCAGCGAGGGGCAGCAGCAGCACCCGCGGCCACACTTACACGGTGGAGCTCTGGTAGTTCTTCACGGGCAGCCCCTGCTCCGTCCTCACCAGCCGCTGGAAGGAGATCCCTGGGGGAGAGAGCAGAGAACATCAGACCGGCTCTGCCTCGGGAGCACGTCAACTCTGCCTCCTAACGTGGTCCTCACCTGGCTGAGCCACTGCCCGGGGTGGGCATGGCAGCAGCAAAAGCCCTTATTGGGGGCTGGGTAAAAGCCCAGAGCAATGGGAAAGCAACCGAAGGAGAGGGTGGGAGGGCTGCTCCATGCCCAGTCCCTTCTGTCACTGAGGAACATGAATTACAGGGATGGTGTTCAGCAGCTTCTGGCACTTGCTTTAGCCCCCAGGCCCTGGATCTCGCTTACAGACAGCGGGTCGCTGCCACCTTCCCTCCCGCAGGGATGGAGCCCCGAGTGTGGGCAGCAGGGATGGAGCTGGTGTGGGCAGCCCACATCCCTGGATGCCTCCCTGGGACCGTCCCAGGATGCCAGCGGGACCCACAACCAGACGACATCGGATGGACCTGGACTGGGTGGGAACAGCGTCACCCCAAAGAGCAGAAGGGCTGGGGTACATCTTCAGGAAGATCTTATGGCATGAACAAGATCCAGCACCCTTACTGCTGCAGGCAGCTACATCCCAACCCCAGCTGCTGCTCAGCACCCAGAGCAGGGCCCCAGCACCCATGGGCAGGTCACACACCCTGGATTACAGCAGCGCTCACCCCTCTTCAGAGGCATCAGCCCCAGATTGCAGATAAAAAGCTCCTACATTCCGGGCAGATCCTGCCGGCCGCCTGTTCTCAGTTAATATTCACACTCATCTCAATAAAAAGCTTCTGCTTCAGCCTCACAGCAGGTCACTGAGCACAGGCAGGTCCTGGCCAGCTCTCCAGCAGAGGACACATTTCCACAGCCCTCTGCTCCAGCTGGGGCAGAGGTCACGGCAAGGGACAGCACCGGGCTCCCCACCCCGGCAGGCCAGCGCCTCCCACACAGCATCTTCTGGAAAGGGTGGGGGAATCTCACAGGCTTGTAGGAGGGGAAAAGGTTTTGGACCGAAGTCCCCAGCTCAGGCACCCCCGGGCACCAGTGACAGGATGTAGCAAACCCACCCCCCAGCACTGGGGCTTTCCCAGTGGTCTGTGAAACACATCCCCAGCCAGTGTCACACCAATAAATGACCAGGAAAGGGCTGGGGAAGTCCACAGCTTCAGCAGTGTGGGACGAGCATCCCCACATTCACACTGACACTGCACCTCTCAGCTGGGGGCTGGACACAGCACAAGAGCCCAGCCAGACCTTGCCTGGTGCCATGGCCATTGCTGCTGATGGAGCCTTGAGCTGGGGCTCAATCAGCCAGCCAAGCACCAGCACTGCAGAGGCCTCGGTTTGGGGAGGTTCTTTAATGTTTTTGTTCCTCTGAAAGCATCCTTCATCCCACCTGCACCTATGAGCTCCCATTGGAGCATGTTGCTGCCATGGCCCTGCTTTTCACATCCCTGCCAGGGCTCCCCAAAAGCAGCTGCCTGGATTGAGGATGGGGGGAAGCACCCCCAGCCACAGCCACGTACCCATCAGAGCACTCCCCCCTCCCACTGCCATGGCCCCGCACAGGATTAACGAGGGCTGAGATCCACCCTGTGTGATAACAGCTCTCTGTAGCCACCAGAAGGCAGGGAGATCAGGAGAAACAGCCTTTTAGAAATAATTGGAAGAGCTGCTCCACTGGGAACAACGGGACATCTACAAGGGACCCTTAATTAAGAGGAGCACTGCTGCTGCCCATAGACGTGCCCAAAGCCGTGTCACAAGGCAGTGTCTGAGCTGTAAAGAGCAAGCCAGGGAGTCACACAGCCCTCTGGAAGTCTCCACGCAAGGGCAGGCTCCAAGGCTCCAGCCACCTTGATGCCGATGAATGGACCCACTGTTACCACCCCAGTTAAACCCCTGAGCATCTCAAAGAGCCCAGGGCTGGGCAGGAGCAGCCAGCACGTGCTTTGCCATGGAAAAGACCCCTCAGACTGAAAGGCAGCCAGGAAATAGTTACACATTTTGTTAACCCACAGTGGTCCAGGGCAGGGAGCCCCTGGGATGCTCCCACCGCCTCACACACGAGGCAGCCACCCGAAACTCAGCCCTGCCCCCTGCTCCTCCCGAGGAACCTGGCCTCACCCTGTGAGGGATCACCATGGAAACACCCCCGGAGGATGGGCCACCCCGGAAAAGCCAGGCTTTGGGATGCACAAAGTGGACACCACACTCATGGGATCCACGAAGCAAGTGAGGCAGCCACGCCAGGAGGCTGTGGGGAAGGAGCACAGCAGCCGTGGCAGCGGGTGGCTGTGGGGAAGCAGCCCAGGGGGAGCCTGCGGGGCAGGGACGCTCACCGGGCGCCTTGAGCTCGTCGCTGATGAAGGTGAGCAGCTGGCGGGAGATGTCGCAGTAGGGCACGGGCCAGGTCAGGAACCTGTGGTACACGCTGGCGGCCCTCAGGAGCAGGTCGGAGCCCGGCGGGAAGTGGGGGGCCTGCGGGGGGGACACAGGGTTGGGGAAGGGAGCGAGGACACGAGGGTCAGGCTGGAGCCGAGGTTCACCCCGTGACACCCCGTCCCGTCCCAGGGACGGGTCAGGGGATCCCCAGCTCCAAGGAAGCTCCATCCGCTCTGTGCCCTCCCATCCTCCCAGCTGGGCAGCACGTCCCAGAGCCTACATTTAAATTCCTTTCTAAGCACCACGGATCCATAGGGATGGAGCCCATCACAGCCCAGGCTGCTGCCAGCCCTGGCAGCAGCGATTTCCTTGGGATAACGATGCATTGTGCTAATAATAATAATAATAAAAAAGCGTTTCCTGTGAGGGCTCTGCTCCTTCTTTTCATTCGTGCTGCCTGTGCATTTTGCAGAAGCATGAAGGGTAATGAAAACACATCTGCCTTCTCTGTTCCCTGCACAGAGGTACTGTCTGTCTCCTTCGCTGACTGGCTCACCTTTTAAAAAACCCAAAGATTAAAACCACTGAAGCTCTGGGGTTTTTCATCCCCCAGCTTGCACAGGGGTTGCCTGGTCTCAATCCCTGTAGATTCATACAGTTTTGGGTTTGTTTTCCCTCTCATTTCTTTGTGATGAATTTCTCATCGCAGCCCACCATGTTTCAGATGAAAGGCACCCAGAGCTCAGAGACCGTCCGGCACAGCTCCCCAGGGCCCTGCTCCCCATGTCTCCCCAGGATCAAGCTATGAACAGCAGGGTCAGGACTTACATACAGGACCACAGAGCAGAAGAGCAGAGCCAGGGGCGTCACGAGATCGTACTCGCACTTCTCCTGCACCTGTAGGAAGCAGAAGGAAGAGCTGGGCTGTCTGAGCCTCACCCAAGAGCATCCTCCAAGGCGCCAGGGACTCCCGGGTGGTGCAGCCGAGCGCCCAACCATCACTTCACCATCCCCAGCAGATCCCCTTGTCTCCATGGGAAAACAACCCCCAGAGCCCCAGAGCCCCTGTAACCCACACCCACGGGACAGGCAGACCAGGACAGACAGCTGCTCTGCCTTAGCCTTGGGAAGCCAGATTCAGCCAAGCTCCCAGCCCTCCGATGCTCCTGATCCTAGCCAGAGTTGCATGAAGTTCTCTTAGGGCTCAGAGCAGGCAGTCTGGAGGAGCAAGCAGCCAGCCCAGCCCCTGCAAGTGGCTTGCAACACATGGCAGCGTGGTGAAAACCACGGGTTTGTCCCAGCCTTTGCCAGGAAGAGCCAGCAGAATCATTTCACACAGCGATGGCTCAAGCACAGGCTCGCAGACACTCTCCCCTCGTTTATGGGCACACCACCAAGTGCAAGGAACCCTCGTGTGAAGCCTAATCTAACAAAACACCTGCTAGATCGATTTAGGAAAAAGAAACAAGAAAAAAAAGCAACCTGAGGATTAAAGCAAATCATACCGACCCTGTCCTGTGCCTGGTCCACAGCCCAGCAGCCTCCTTCCCAAAAACTCAAAGGCAGCATTTCCCCATCACACGCACCCCAGCGCTGAGGCTTTAGGAAACACATCACCGCTTCCTGCCACATCAGGGGTTCCTCCCAGGCCTTCCCAGCCCCAGCCTGGGGTGACCCTGCTCACCCACCATGCCTCCAGCTCCTCCAGCACATGCCGAAGCCGCAACACGCCGATACAACTGACCCCATGGAGGCTGTGCCTCCCCGCCACGTCCGACCTGATTCCCCTGTGCCGGGCTGCTGCACGGGGCTGCCCCTGGTCCCCAGCACCCCAGCTCTGCTCCCGGCCCCGCAGGAAGCCTGGCAGAGCCGCGGCGACGTTTCCATCAAAAACAACAGGAAACCTTCCATTTGCTGTGATTTGGAGCAGCAGCTCCCAGCTCCTGCCAGGGGAAGGTCTGGGCAAGGCCGGCTCCATCCACACAGCGCCGTGACCTGGGGAATCACACCCCTTCCCCAGAGACCTGCGGCACTGCCTGAAGGGCAGGCATGGAGCAGGGGCTTTCCCCACAGCTCCCACCTGCCGAAAGCTGGCAGGGCACACAGGGCTGCCCCCAACAGCGTTTCAGACCTGCTGACCCTGTATCACCCACCTCCCAGCTCCCGTGCTCCAGCAATAATTTACCATGACCTCAAAACTCCTGCTGAGCTCTGCAAAACACCACTCCAGGCACGTGCCAGAGCCCTGTGCCCCCTCAGAGTCCCCAACTCACCTCTCTGGCCTTGACGAGGATCTTCTCCACGAGGATGAGGTAGTTGCCAGCATCTCGGCTCACCAGCTCCTGCAGACTCCAGCAGTTCAGGCACAGCCCAGCTGTGGGGGGACAGAGCCACTGTCACTCACAGACATGCAGGAGGGATGAACAATGGGAAGGGGTCAGGGAAAAGGGGTTTTGCTGTCTGGGTCAGACCACAGCAGAGGGAAAACACCTTGTGCCCTCGTTCCACACAGACCTGACCTTGCCAAACAGCCTTATCCCTGCGGCATCGCTTGGTACCGAGCACCTGGGTGCTCAGGCAGCCCAACACGAGCTGGGTGGGATGCCCCTTCCCCAGGGATGTGGGTCACTGGGGTGCCTGTGTTGCCACATGCCCACTGCAGAGGCCAGAGGGATGTGCATGGCATGGCTGGGTGCCCACCTTCGGTCTGCCTGAGCATGGAAACCCCCCTAGCTCAGCCCCTTGCCCTGCTGCCCCCAGGCCTCAGCACCCCCATGCCCTGTCCCAGCCATGAACCCACTCAAACCCTGCAAAACTCAGCTCCCCATCAGCACACATCCAAGCCCCTCCAGCTGCATCAGGGAAGATGCTGCATCCCCCTACCAGCTTCCCCACGCACTGAAGATGCAGCATCACATCAGCATCGCTGTTAAGCCAGCCCAGCATTTATTCCATCTCTTTAGCACCTCCACGTTTTCATTACATGTGTCTAAACCAGGAGCTCAGCCAGACTGAGAGGGGAGAATTGCCGTGCAAAAGGACAGAGAGTCCTTCACCCCCTGGCCTCCATCCCGGGACATCTGCCTTGGCGGCTGGGACCCAACCGGTGACAATGGCCCAAGGTGTTTCCCGAGGCCGCGGCTCTCCTCGGCCGGCAGAGCCCCCTCCCAGACGGGTTAGAGGAAACGGTCAGTGTAGGGGCTGCCGGGCGCCTCCGTCCATCCCGGCCCTGCCTCCCAGGGGAGGAGGCGGCGCCGACCAAGAAGGGAGCAGCATCTCCTCCTCCTCCTCCTCCCGGGGACCCAGGCACTGCAGGCAGCTCCACGGAGGGAAGCCACAGGGTAATGTCAGGCAACCAGCCCAACAAATACCCCAGAGGGGTCCGTGCTTGCATCTCCCCCATCCCACGTTGCCACGGGTGTTTCCAGCAGGGTGGGTGCAGCGCAGACATCACACCCAGCTGGGTCACAGCCCACGACACGGTTCAGGGGGGGTTGGCACCTCAGATCTTCCAGGTTCTGTCCAAAAACCAAGAGAAACAGGACATCTCTCCCTGGAGTGGGGCTAACGAGCAGAGAGGGAAAATAAATGCAAATCCAGGCACTCCTCCTCACTCACAGTCTATTAATGGGCACGGAAACACAGAGCCCATGTGTGTTGGGGCTAACAAGGAAGAAACAGTGTTGTGAGCTGGCAAGGGCACAGCCTTGTCACAACCCCCCAGGTCACACTCTTCATCCCCCAAACACCATTCCCAACTGCAGAGGCTACAAATCCATCAGACATGCAGACATCTGAATGCCATGAAAATCCTTTACACACCTTCTAGGGCTTAAGCAGGATGGATTTGAAGCAGAGGAGGGGCCTGCTGTGGCCCAGCTGGGCGAAGGACAATGCCAAGACAAGGAAAACTAACGCTGGAAGTGGCAAAACTTCCTTCACACCTCCCTGGCCCCCAGAACAGCACCTGCTCACCAGGACACACACTATTCCTGTGGCCTTATGCCTCGCTTGCAGCCGAATTAACAGGGCAGGAGCCATCCCCCAGGGAAAAGCCCTCCCTCCCCCTCCACTGCCATAGGACTTTCAATGAATCAATGTTTTCCAGCAGAGAAAGGTCCTGCTGGAAAGCTTCCAAGGAGCTCAGATGAACCTGCCATTAATTACAGCTGCGATTTTTGATTTGCCTGTGGCACCCCTGGCATCCCGCTGGGTTTGCTGACACCCAGGGCGCAGCCTCAGGCTGTGGTATCTCACCAGCAAAGGCCCGGCCATCCCACCATACTGCTGCTCCCCCGAGCCAGTGCAACGGCACGAGGCCGTGGCTCTGCCTGGGAAAGCTCCAGCACATCTCTCAGATAAATCAGTGCTGTCCCAGAGCGTGGCATCCTCTGGGGAAAGCCCCGGACCCGTGAAGCAGCCAAGAAAGCAACCGGCCCTGCAGAGCTGCTGGGAGCTTTGCTGACCTGGGCGAGGAGGGACCAGGCTCACGCGGTGCCTGGAAACAGCCCGTCCCGGTCTGGCCGGGGGATGATTGTTACCCCAGCCGGGAGAAGCCAGCCCCTCCACGGCTGCCCGGCCACGGGGCAGGATCCACGAGAGCAGCGGCGCTGAGCGGCGGCAGCATCACCAGCCGAGGAGGATGCCGCTTCCTGCGCCAGCGTAACCGCAGATACAAATAGCCCAGCAAGACGCAGGCTCCTCTCCTCCTCCGGCTTGTAGCGAGGGAGGGGGGGAAATTGCGGTGGCAGCGGCTCACTGAGTTACTCTGTGCTGAATGGGGCAGAGAGGGAGGCACTGGGCTGCTTCCCTGGGAGGAGCTGGGGCAAAGCCAGCTGGCAGGGAGGAGGGACAGGGTCCCTGAGTTCTAGTGACACGTTTTGGCGTCTTTGCACAAGCACTGTGAGCTGAAGCAGCACAAGGATGCAGCCAGGTATGTCTGAATGACACTGCTCCAAGCAGAATTCCTGTTTATCTCACGGTGAGGCCCTGGGAGTACCCTGGGGTTCAGCCAGACTGCGCTGGGAGGCAGCAGGATGCCAGGCTCTGAGCTCCTAAGTTTGGCAAAGCAGCACTAAGCAGAGACACAGGGAACCAGCTGCATCCTTCCTAAAAATAGTCTCAGGCACAAAACGCATCTTGGAAACCCCGGACACGATAAGCAAAGCAAAGTGCCTGGCACCACCAGGCACTGGATGGGGAACCAGCGCTGAGTGGGAATTCCCATGGCAGCCCCAGGTGCGGGATGCAGGGCTGTGCCACACGGAGCTGCAGCAGAAGCAGGACTAAGCTGAGCTTATCCCAGCACCCTACACAGCACACTTGGTCTGAGCCCAGCAGGCACAGGCCCGAAGCTGAACCACCCTTTGGGAGAGCAGGACACACAGAGTAAAGGCTCCAGGCAGGGACCCTGCACTGTGAGACCCCCGCTCCAGGAGCAGCGTGCAGGCTCTGGCTCGGCGCGGCCGTGGGCGGCCTCGGCAGGATGAGGATGATGCCTTTCTGAGAAGCACACAGAGATGCTCTCCTCCCAGAGCGGCTTCCTCACCTCAGGGGTTGACATTTCCCTTCTGCTGCTCTTCAGCGAGGGCAGCTGCTGAGTCAGAATAAGGGAAAGAAAAACCAACCAGAGAAATCCTGCAGAGCCCTGAGGTGCCCGAGCTGCCCACGGCGCCGGGGCTGGGCAGCCCGTCCCGCTGCCGTCAGGAGTGACACAGGGGGAGAACACACGTCTCCATTTCCTCCCTCCCCCAGACCGACTCCCACTGTTTCCACTACGTCTCACCAGCACACGGGGGTTTTCTCCGAGGGGCTGCCCAGAGCAGGGGCCAACCCACAGCAGTTGGGAAGCGGGGGGCCGAGGTGCCCGCAGCACAGGGCACGGCAGGAGCCCCCCAGTCACAGCACCCCGTTGGGATGCACCCTGAGCTGCGCAGCAGTCCAACCTGCAGCTCCCATTCCCAAGCAGCTACTTAGATCCCCCTCCCGGGGCCGGAGCCACCCCAAGTGCTTCCACCCAGCCCAGGCAATGATGTGAGCCAGGAAACCCACCACACGCCTGGAGAAACCAGTTCAAAGGGTAAAACTGGCAGGGCTCAGTAACCAGCACACTCAGAGCCACAAGGGTTCCAGCCACTGCACTTCACTTGGTGACTGAGCTGGAGGACACCCACCCCAGCCTCTGCCCCTTCCCTGTGAGGGTGTTTAGATCACAGCATCACAGAACGATGGGGGCTGGCAGGGACCTCTGGAGATCCCCCAGTCCCACCCCCCAGAGCAGGGTCCTCTCCAGCAGGCTGCACAGGATCACGGGGTTGGGATGACTCCAGAGAGGGAGACTCCCCAACCTCTCTGGGCACCACTGAACACAGACTGACCCGTCCACCTGAGCCCACCCCTCAAGGACTTGTAAGCACTGGTGACTGCACCTGAGCAGGACCTGCCAGGAGGGTGCAGAGAGGTGGGAGATGGTCTCTTCAGCCAGGGGACAGGAGATGGGACAAGGGGCAATGGGCTCAAGCTGCCCCAGGGCAGGGTCAGAGCAGATGGGAGGGCAAAGTTCTTCCCTGGCAGAGTTGTGGGGCTGTGGCACAGGCTGCCCAGGGAGGGGGCTGAGTCCCCACCCCTGGGTGTGTTTAACAGAGGGGAGATGAGGTGCTCAGGAATCTGGGTCAGCACAGGAACGGTTGGACTCGATGATCCCAAAGGCCTTTTCCCACCCAGTGATGCTGTGACTCTCTCATCCAGGTTGTAAATCTGTGATGGCCAAAGCACCCACACTTCTCTTTGCTGACTTCACAGACCTGAGCTCCTCAGTCCCTTCCATGGGGTGGGGAAGCAGCACATCAGAAGTGATACCTCACCCACTCCTGTAAAATCATGTTAAAATAAAGCATAAAGAACTTAAGCCTGAAAAAAACCCTCCTGCAAGGTGTCAGCCCAACAGGCTGCAGGGTGGAACGGGACAGGGGAACGGCAGGGGAGAGCGGGTAAACTGGGGAACAGAAGAGGTATAAGAAGTTAAAAGGGGAAGGCTGATGCACAGCTGAACAAGATGGAGGGATTCATCATCTGGGTGAGGAACAGATCCCTGTGAGTCACAGCCTGGCTCTGACCTGGGGCAGCAATCACTAACTGCTGCTCAGAACACGGGAAGGCAGAATCTGCCCTGGATTTGGAAAGAAATGGGGTGCACTGGGTAAGGGGTACAGACACACCCATGCATTACACTGTTTTCCCTAAATTATACCTGCTGCTGGGATAACAGAATACTTCCTATTGTGACTGTGAGGGGCAGGATGTGAGACAGCAGCTCCTCAAAGCAGCACGTTGAAAATCAGTGGGGCTGGGCAGCCCCCACAAAGAGCCCTGGAGGCATCAGCTGGGCAGCGCTGCCTGGGGGTCTCAGGGAGACCCCGGGGCACATATACAGGTCTTTACATACAAAACACCTAACGTGACTCCTCCAGTGGCTCGGTGCATCCCCCCCTGCTCAGCACCCAGGTCGCGCCCGGCGGCGGCTGCGGAAAGGGGGCTCCCCGGCCCCGCTGGAGAGCGGCAGCAGCACAGACACTGCTGATGAAAGGGAACTTTCCAGCGTGCAGAGCGCCCGAGGTCGCCCCAGGACACCCTGCCAAACCTCAGGAAACCCGCACGGGGAGGACTGAGAGCCAGCAGGCAGGGATGGGGGAGCTTGGAAACGGGGCATGGGCAGCACAGCTGCTGCCAGCAGAGCCCAGCGCTGCCCGACCCTGCGCCCTGCACAGCTCACCTGCACTGAGCCAGAAACTGTTTCAAAAGCTGCCCTAACACAACACCAGCACGGAGGGGATGGGGTTAGAGGGGGGCAGAGTTTGTGAGTGACACAGGAGTTGATTAATTGTAATTACAGGGGAGGTGGGTCATGCAGCACACAATGGATGGCTTTGCGGACGGGCTCCTCTGGGCATGCCCTGCAGTGGTGCCAAGCACGAGGCTGTGCTTCCAGGAACCAGGAATACAGCTCACACTGCGGGGCCTGTTTCCCAGGACATGGAGAGACCACAAGGACCCAGGAGTCCTGATCGTAAGGGCACGAACCCTGGGTGATGCTCCAGCACAGGGAGAGGCAAAAGGGAACACATGTGCAGAAGGGAATCGGGATTTCACAGCCCCCAAATTCAGGTTATTTCCTTCATCCACAGGAGGATTTGGGAGGGGCTCAGCAGCAGCCCACCAGTGCAGGTATGAGGGTGGGGGTGTCAAAATGACATTAAAAAACTACTCTTGATGGGTGCTGCTCTGCCCTCACCACCATCATCATCTCAAACCCCTCCCCAGGCCTCTGGGCTCTATCTTTATGGCCACCACAGTATCTGATGTGGGGTTTGAGGAAGCTCCTTGCTCAGACAATGGGCAGAGACTACACCCTAAGGCTGTGAGGACTTTACACATCAGAGCAAGGCCTTGCTTACACAAAGCAGCCTTTCCTCATGGGGAATGAAGGCTCCTCCTCTCTAGCTCATGAATGAACAACTGGCAAGACACAGGACTCCTCTGATGAGTCTTTACATATGTGAGACCTAACATGACTTCAGTGACTTGGTACATCTTCCCACTGCAACCAAGGGCTCAGGAAGACTGACTAGGCTGGATCCCACCTCTAACTTTGAACCTTGGAAGGGAGAAAAGACCTCCAAGCCTCCAGAAGCACCAGCACCTCTCTCTTACCCAGGTACCCAGGTCAGCAGGTCATGTAAAAATAGAACAAGCTCATGGTTAACCAGTGACCTACCAGCCCATCTGCTGGAGACAGCGTCTCTGCTAAGCCCATGTAGGCATCTCTCCAGTGCATGGTAGATCCTGTCCTCTGTGCACGTGGTGTGCTGCATTTTAATTCATCTCCTGAAGAGAAAGAAGGAAGATGGTTAGTGTGCTGTGCCCTTAGCTAAGTGCAAGGAAGGCTCCAGCCCTTCTGCTGTAGTGCCCATTGCAGCCTCCTGACACCCTGTCTGGGCCTGGCAGAGGCTGCATGGGGTGGGAGAAGATTTTACCCTCCCACTTCATACACACCCGTCTAGCTTGCCCAGTTTGCTTCTCAGATCTACCCCAAGCAGGAGCAGAGGTGCCCAGGCAGACCCCCTCCTCCCCTGCAGTGCCAGCACTGGTGCCCAGAGAGACCCTAGGGCAGGCATCCCTCCCCTCCCAAAGCAGAGGCACGGGTCCATCCCACAGCCTGTCTCTTGGTTAGAGGCAACAAAAATGCACAGAACTGATCAGGAAGGAGAAATGTGTTGGGTGACTGTGACTGACCATGAGCCAGCAGTGTGGCCAGGAAGGCCAACAGCCTCCTGGCTTGTGTCAGATCCAGTGTGGCCAGTAGGTCTGGGGAGGGGATTGTGCCCCTGGACGGGGCACTGGTGAGGCTGCACCTCGAGTGCTGGGTCCAGTTCTGGGCTCCTCACTACCAGAAGGACACTGAGGTCCTGGAGTGTGTCCAGAGAAGGGCAACCAGGCTGGGGAAGGGGCTGGAGGGCAAACCCTCTGAGGAGCAGCTGAGGGAGCTGGGGGTGTTCAGCCTGGAGAAGAGGAGGCTGAGGGGAGACCTTCTCCCCACCTCCCCTGCCCTGCCAGGAGGGTGCAGAGAGGTGGGCGATGGTCTCTTCAGCCAGGGGACAGGAGATGGGACAAGGGGCAATGGGCTCAAGCTGCCCCAGGGCAGGGTCAGCTCAGCTGGGAGGGCAAAGTTCTTCCCTGGCAGAGTTGTGGGGCTGTGGCACAGGCTGCCCAGGGAGGGGGCTGAGTCCCTGCCCCTGGGGCTGTTTAACAGAGGGGAGATGAGGTGCTGAGGGATCTGGGTCAGCACAGGACAGGGACGGTTGGACTCGATGTTAAAGGTCTTTTCCAGCCCAGTGATGCTGTGACTCTGTGACTCTGAAATAAAACCTGCCAACACAACCAATAACACCTCCCAAGGCGGCTCTGCTTTCAGCCTGGACAGCACAGTCCTGCACCAAGTGCACACACCCATGCAGCTCCTAAAGCTACCCCAAAATGCTGTTATCTGCTTATTTGGCCAGCATTTGACACTCTGTGTTCAGCAGCAGCTGCGCCCATCACAGCTCCCCACCCTCCACCCTGGCTGTGGTCTCAGCAGAGCCTCCCCAGTCCCCCCCAGCTTTGTGCACCTCCACCCACACTTAATTCCTGGAAATTCCCCAGAAGGGTCAGCAGAGCCGTGCCCAGCAGTTGGGAGCCCCCAGGAGCCAGGAGAGCAGCCAGACCAGCTCCAGCCCCACCACACTGTCCTTTCCACGCTGGAGAGAAGCCACCGACCTGCCAAATGCAAGCTCTCCTCTGCCCCACAGGGGCTCAGGAGCTCCCCCCTCGTGTCCCACCACAGCCTGCTATGAGCACCTTCACCAAAAGCTCTGTCCATCCACGGCGGATGCGCGAGGAGCTCGGCTGCAGCGCGAGGGCTTGAATGAGCAGGGAACCTGAACATCAGCACCTGAGTCATGAAAGCGGTGACTAAGAGGACAGCATGACTCATGAGCACCCTTCTCAACATCCCTCTCAGAAAAAATACACCTCCCCAAATGTCAGGGTGGTTTAGGGCACAGCCCAGTCCTCGGAGGGGGACACGCTCCACACCAGCCCTGCCAGCCCCTCCCCATGCCTCGTGTTCCCCAGCCCAGAACAGGCAGGGGATTTAAGGTCACAATATGACAAAGATGTGACCATAACTTTCAAACCATAAAAGACATTGGGGTTTTTTTTTGTCTTGGTTGGTTTGTTTTTTCCTGGTGTGCTACAGGCAACAAGAATCCAAACCTCTTCTCCCAAGGCAGTGCTTAGGGAAGCATCTTCCATGGGAGAGGGCTCTGTTTGCCCACCAGAACCAAGCAGGAACTTTTCAACCTCTTCTGCTGTTTATTCTCCAAACTCTCCCTTCCTTCCCACCCACGCTGAACAGAGTGACAGGACTGGAGAGCTCTGGAGGACGCAGCCAGACTTCCCAAGGAGCTCTGTTAAGCATCTCAAGAACACCACGAAAAACAAGCACTGAGGTCAAGGTTTCCTACCCAGCACTTTGCAATGGTTTGCGAGGGTGTTGAGCAACTCTGAGAATGAAAACAAACCTGCCCCCTCCTCACCTCCCTCCAGCTGGATTCCCAGCAGCAGAGATGCTCGGCCAAGAGCCGCTCCTGCAGACCCTGCTCAGAGCAGGGCCGCTCTCTGCAGGGTGCGCTGCCAGCCTGGGCACACGCTGTGAGCACTGTGCCCCAGCACCCTTCGGGGACACCCTCGTCACCTTGGGGACACCTCATTTCCAAGCCGAGCACTGTGTTGCAAGACATGGGCTTCCCTGCCTTCTCCTCAGGCATCAAGCACACTTTGAAGAGAGACCACCACCACCCCCCAGGGAAGACAGGGTTCTGATGCACCTAACGAGACAAAAGAGCAGGGAGGAGATCAAGAGACCTTCTGACATCAGGTTGTCACAAACGTCCTGAGAGCAGCTTAGCAGGGGACACGACACGGCGCCCACGCGTCTGTGCAGCCCTGTGTGAAGGACCTAGAGATGCTGGAGGCAGGAGCAGAGAGGGTGCCACAACTGTGCTCAGGCAGCGACTGGGTGTCACCCTTGGAGAAGGCACCGGCCGCCTCTCCTCAGGAAGCATATGGAAAAACGTGGCCAGGAGCAGAGCCAGCCCTGCTCGGCAGAGCCTCAGCAAGAGCTGAGCAGAGCGAGCAGAAGGGCTGTGTCCCACCACTCCTTGCTCGTGCATCCAACCCCAGCCCTCCAAAAGGGACGTTCAAGCCCTGGATGTTCTCTAAGATCAGACTGGTTTCCCTTCTCCAGTAACTCTGCTCTTTAGAACCAGCCTCCCGACCCCTGCAAACATGCAGCCACCATTTAACGCTCAGAAAAGTTTAGCAACAGAGACTGGTGGCACTGCTGGGCGCAGGCAGCAGGTCTCCAGCTCTCCAGGCACATTGCTTTCCTCCACACCATCCTTCTGACACCTGCAGTGTCAGTGGCCGGGACTTGCCAGAAGGTGTCTAGATCTCACCATGACAGCGTCCCCATCTCCCCACATCCCTCTGCTCCATACACGCAGCTGGGCAGCCAAGATAAAACTCGACCATCACATGTCCCAGGAGAGACCTTCCCCTCTCTCTGTCCCCCGTGCAGGACGGGTGCCTGCCATCAGCAGGGCGCACCAGCGGATCGCCCGGATGGAGGTGACAAGAGGAACTGACAGAGACCGAGAGGGGAACTGGGAACCCAGGACCCAAAACCACACTGATCCAGGCAGCGAGGGGCAGAGGGCTCACAAGCAGCTCCAGGCAGAGAGAAAGGCATGTTCTCATGGACATTACATCATGCTGGGAGCGTTACAGTCCTCTCAGCATTAGGGGTGACAGCGCTGGAGCCCTCCGGTCTGAAGAGCACCACCTTCCAGGGAAAGCGATTCACCTCAAGGTGTTGCCCTGTTTTCAACAGCCAACCACTGGCCATGTCCCAGGGAGCTGAGCTGACCCCTGGGAAGGGCTGGCTGCCCACACTGTGATTTTCTACCAAGACCAAAACCATGATAAAAGCGAGTGAGCAAAGCCCCAGCTGGGCTGGAGAGCGTCCTGAGGGTGTGTGTGGCCAGCACGCTGCAGGGATGGCTGCAAGCTCCAAGCCTGTGTTAATCCCTGGCTGTCACAGTTAAAAAGGTGGACAGAAAATTACAGTTTCCCTGTTAAGTCTCAGCAAATGAGCAAACGTTGATCCCTGGGGGAGTTCGCTGGGTTTGGATCCCCACTTGCTGTTCCTCTCTGAGGCACAAGCTCTGCAGAAATCCCAGAGTTTTCGAAGAACATGAGAAACCCCCCACAAGCAAGGAAACCAACGTGTTTTCCTGGTGGCCTGCACAGCCTGAGCCCACAGGAGCTCTCAGGGGCTTTCCACTCCGCTGGGACAGGCTGTGGTTTCCCCCACTTGCCTTCGTCACCCTGGGACCTTTCCCTGTCACAGATTTTCTTCTGCTCAGCATCAAAGGAGAACATCTCAGCTCTCTCACAGCCAGGATGACACTGCCCCAGGAGCAGAGGGTCCCTCTGCACACAGCAGCCAAGTGAGGAGGTGACTGAGGCCACCAGCAGCTCCCATGGGCAGGACAGGGTTGGGGCTTACACAGACTTTTCTGCAAGGAGAAGCACTATTCTTGTATTAAGGTGTTGACAGGAATATTATCTATCCCCAACATCCAAAGGACAATCTCAGATCTCCTCCTGTAGAAGTGGATCCCAAGACACCACCATTAGATGGGATCAGAGGGAGGGACCTCAGGAAGACCAAGTGCAAAGTTGGTGTTGCCAAATAAAGTAGTGAAGGGAATGGGACCAGCACCTCCTAGGACACCAGTCACCTCCAATCCCACAGGCTGGGCAAACCCTCCCACCGCCCCACACCTACTGTAGGACGTAGGACATCCTGCTAGGTGTAGTACAGCCCGGGCAGGCACTACCCCAGCCAGCATCCTGCCCTGCTCCAGTTCAGCCCCCCAAGAGAGGAAACCCAGGCAGCCACGCAATTTCCCAAGCCGAGATTTCCCCTTCCATGATAACAAATCCCAGCAGCATCTCCTCGAGACGCCCAGGGCAGGAAAAGACCTGGCTGGAAGTCCTCTAACCTTCCCAGAGGGGACCCTGTGGCGGGGAAGCCAGGCACCACGCCGCCCGCACTGGAGCAGCTCCTGGGTACCCTGGGAGCAGGATAACGCCCTTTCCTGCCCCGATTGTTCCGCGGCTGCTGGCTGAGCATCCCAGGCAGGAAACGGGAGAGGAAAAACAAGCACCCAAACACGCTGCCCAGGGCTTCTGGCAATCAGAGGGGCACACTGGGCCTGGGAGAGATGCTCATGTGCAGGTTTGTGCCAGAATGCAGCCCAGCAGGGCTCGGGGCACTGACAGAGAAAGGGGGCCTGGGCTGGCCCTGCGATGGAAGGAAAACCACTTAATTGGGAATTACAGCAGCTGGACTCTAACCAGAGCTTTTTGTCAGGGAAAGATCCTCATACAAACACCCCAGCAAGGTCATCATCTGCCTCGAGCTACACCTCTGCCTTCTGCCCCTTCCACTTCATCCTCCCGACAGGCAGTGGGGAGCTCTGGGAGATGCATCCCCGCTGCAGCCGAGGGGCTGGGCCGGCGGCTGTGCACAGGCGTGGCGCCTGCTCCTCCAATTAAAGCATCTGTGTTTCTTAGATTACAGCAGAAATCTTGGTTTTAACTAGGCTTAGCTTGCAAGATTTCCCTGCCTCCTCCCAACCCTGCACAGGAACCAAAGACAGAAACTCAGAGCCGAGAGAGGGAGCTGCTGAAGGAAGCCTTTGTCGAAATCAGGGCAGCAAGGGGAGGAAAGAGCATCTTTTAGATCTAAACTTCAGCCTCCGTGTGTTTACTACTGAGTGAGTGCTCTGCAAAGAGCAGGGAGATGAGTGCGATAAGATGTTCGCTCAAACCACACAAAGGCTGCGTATCAAAGATCCAGGAGGCAACTGGTTTGACAAACATCCTTTCGGGGTGCTCGCAAAGCAGCACGTACCATCCAAACGTGGGTATGCTGCACAACTTCCTTGTAGGGCCTCAGGTTCCTGCCCTGATGAGCAAGGATGACAGTGGCTCTTGCACCGAGGAGCCAAGCCACTGCAGGGACCACGAGTGACCTTCACTCCTCAGGCTGCAAAAGCTGCCACAACCCAAACCGGCAGAGGAACAGGCAGCTGAGGAGCAACATGGAGACTCTTTCCCAAGACCAAACCTCTGCTGAACCCCAGCCATGGAGAACGGACCAAAACCAACCCCTGATGAGGCCACAGCGAGAGGCCCGCTCAGGCGCCAGCACCTACACCTCTGTGAATCCCCCCTACACCTCCTCACCCACCTGTGCCTTGTCCTGCCGAGACCTTCACCACTGCTGCTGCCAGGCGGAGGGACAGGACTGGAAAAGCTGTCATCAGGTCTGGCTGCTCAAGAAGCCAGTGAGCAGTGCCTGGGAGCGCTGCTGGACTCCCCCCTTCCCTCATCTGAAAAGCTGGGAGCCGACTTACTTGGAGCAAGAGACTACAGATGTGAACCACAGCAAGATGCTGCTACCTGCGGGACAGCCGTGCTCAGGGGCATCTCATCACTGCATCTCCTCATCCCCATCATGCTAACGAAGATCTGGTGTACTGGCGGTAAGCGCTGCCTCAGGAAGGAGAGAGGTACCAGCCTGACAGCTCCTCGAAGGCAGATCGGGGCACAGCAGCACCACTGGACTTGAGTCTGTCTTGAGGAGAAGGGCAATGTTGTTGTCTGGCTGAACTGCAAAGCCTCCTTTACACCAAGAGAATGTGAGAACTGGAAAGCTTAGTAAGATGTAGAGATCGCTCCTTGTCTCACCATGTCTGAGAACTGGGCTGAATGAGAGGCTCCCACCACAGAGCAGGGAAAGCACCTAACGTGCAAAAGTGGTTTCTGAGTCCCTTTAACATCAAACAGCACCTACAGAGGGTACCACACACAGGGAGAAGAAGGACCCAGGGTTTGTGTCCAGGTTTGGGTGCCAGGTCCCCTCTGGGTACCGGGCACGCAGCCCTGCAGAGACACCATGGCTCTGCCGGGGCTGGGGGCCAGCATGGGAAGGGGGGATCTGCCCCCAGCCCAAGAAACTGAAACATGAGACGTGATTCATCTCACCAAACTGCCAACAGCCACATTCAGACACCTCTGTGTCACTCACCTGGGGCTGCGCAGCCTGTGCCAGGGGCTGTCCCAGAAGCCACCGTGTCCTGCCAGGGACAGGCCTGTCCCTCTCAGCAACAGCAAAGACACCGAGAACACACCTGAGGTGTCATAGGACAGCTGAGGCCTGGAGCTGTAATGGGCCAGAGCTGTGCCAGGGCAGGGTCAGATGGGATGTGAGGGAAAAGTTCTTCCCTGGCAGAGTTGTGGGGCTGTGGCACAGGCTGCCCAGAGAGGGGGCTGAGTCCCCACCCCTGGGGGTGTTTAACAGAGGGGAGATGAGGTGCTCAGGGATCTGGGTCAGCACAGGACAGGGACGGTTGGACCTGATGAGCTTCAAGGCGATTCTGTGATACTGAGCCCCACGCACCCCAGGGCTGGGCTGTGGGGCAAAGCTGCAGGCGAGGAGCAGTTACAGATAGAGAGGGACTGTCCCTAGCACGGGGCAGGGTTGACTCTTTACTGCTCAGCGTGACTCTCCTGGCTGGGCACCGCGACCACGGAGGTGCTCTGCTCTCGGGAAGAGGGAAGGACGCTGCGAGGCCGTGCCACAGGGCCCGAGTGAGACAGGGAGAGGGGAACAGAACACTCACAAACCTCTGCACACATGGGATGCTGGGGCCAGCAGCGCTCCGCTCCGGGTGGCAGCACCTATAAACAGTGAGCAGCAACACCCTGTGCATAGAAAGCCGGCTGCCGCGGTCAGGAAGCCGGTTACCTGGGGGTGTGGGTCTGCGCCAACACCGCAGCTCTGCCGCACAAGCAACACCTCTCCAGAGCCGCAGAGGGGGAGCGGCTGCTGGGGCAGCTGGGGACAAATAGTTTTGAACCCCCAGTGAATTAGGGCAACAGGGTTTCGGGCTGTAGGTCCCACAGCACCGGCGCTTTTCAGCAGTAATCACAAGTGGTTTGTCACTCCAGCTCCCGCCGGTACAGCTTTGCTCTGCTCTAAGTAACCCCAGCTCAGGGGATCAGAAGAGAAACCCAACAGGAAGCTGAGAAATGCCTCAGACACGTCAGCTCCATACCAGCAGCTCCATCAAGCCCTCCACACTGGTGCAAAGGGGAGTTATTTAACGGGATTTCCTAGATTCCACCCCAAGATTACCTGCATTAGCAGCCCGAGCTTAAGGCTAATGCTTGTGTGGCCAAGACTCTGTGACCTCCAAAAAAAGTAAGCCAAGAGGTGCAAACAAGCACCAGCTCTGAACTGGAATCCCTCTGTGCTCCTGGGACTCCGAGATGGGGGTTCACAGGGAGGAGAAAAAGAAAAATATACAAAAACCAGAAGCAGGGTCCTGATAGAGCACCCCTGGGCTGCCTTTTGCTCTGGGATCTGCTGATGAAGTCGCAGATGTGTCTTACAGCATCAGAAGCAGGGGGCTCAGAGCTCACCAGCCCCCAGCAAGAAGTACACCTGTACACACTCCAGGCGCTGGGTACCAACAGCCAAAGATGCAGCTTAACCACATCCCAGCTGTCGGTCAGCACGTGGGGAGGCCTCAGGACCAGCCCCAGCGGCCCGTGGGGATGCAGCTTTAGGGCCAAGTTTTCAGGAGGACACGTGTTTAATGACAGCAACGAATTAGATCACAGCAGGAGCAAAGACAGGGATGCCAGAAACGTAGCAAAAAGAACCAAGTAGTTGGAGAAACTGGAGGTGAGCAAATTCCTCAGTGAACTGGCCTGGATTTCAGCAAAACACATCTGCTCAGGGGCCAGGCAGGGACTGGAGACGGGGGTCTTGAAGACTCAGAACAAAACCTTTCAGCCCATCATTCTGAAACAGTATCTGCACTCATCTGTGATTCACAGAGTAAAAACCATGCCAGAAAAAAGAGACTCATTTCTGATCAAATGAGACACCTTCCTCCACACATCAGTGTCTAGGATCACATCCCACCCAGCCCCTCTCCCTGGGACCGGCATCACACCGGCAGCGAACACCGGTACCCAGGGTAATACCTGTCACCAAGGATGCTTCTCCACTGCCTCACCCACCGCCGGCACCCCCAAGGCAGCTGTCACCCCAAGCTCTGACTGCTCCCATGCCTCCAGAGCTCACCAGCCACCACCACTCAATTCCTCACCCCCTGTGACTTCCCTGGAGCTGGGCACGAGCCCCACAGCACGGGCAGGCGAAAACCTCCCAGGTCAGAGCCATGAATTGGGGCATCCCTGCTGAGCATGCAGGAGACTAAGGTGCTCAGCTCACACCCCAACACATCATTTTATGAATGGAAATGCTTTTCAATCATTTCCCAGCCAACCAGGAGGGCCAGGCTCCCCCAGGAAGCGGCTCAGCCCAGCTCAGCAGCACTGGAGTGTTGTTCATCTGCTGGGTCTTGGGTTTTGTCTCTGTTTCCTCTCTTTGTTCCAACACCGTGTTGCAGTGGCCATACCTGGGCTGATCCACACCTGGCTTTGAAGTAAAACCAGCCCAATGCTCCATGCTGTTGAATCTTCTTATCTAATAAAAGAACAGTGGCCCCCAGCCCAAAGCAAACCACGGTCTGATTAACCCCCAGGCCCTTTGTTTTAAAACTGAATCAGAGCAGAGATTAAGGGCACCAGGAGCCCCTGGAATGAAGGCATACCCCAGGGTGTATGTCCCATCCTCCCAGGCTGGGGCTGTCAGCCTTCTCCTCTCACCAAGCCAAAGGGGCAAGCCCACAGCCACCCATAAGCAGCTTGGGGATTTGATGCTCCTTGGGCCAGAAAAAGCCCTTTACCCCCCCAGAGGCAGCAGCACCCGTGAAGAACATGGGAAGAACACAGAGGCAACAGGTCCCCCTTGCTTCCCCTGCCTTCCCATCACAGCGCTGGCACCCCTGAGCAGGGTCAGCCCTCCCCAGGGGCGATCCAGAGCAGGGCTCAGAGCGTTTTGGGCAGGCTCAGAGCATTTTGGGCTGGCTGACCGCACCCTGTGTCAGCTCTCAGCTGCTGACAGAAGCAGCCCTGTCAGCCCCAAGCCACAGGCACAGATGGGAGTCACCCTCCAGCTGCAGCTCGCACGTCCTGCCGCTCGCCCAGGGGCTGGGCCACGACAAGTGGTATTTTTAGCAAAGCAGGACTGAGCCCCAAAGAATATCAGGCCTTGGTTTCACGGCTGCAGGTCCCCCCCCTTCCATCATGCACCCTCACTATGGGTGCCAGCCTCAAGCCTCCCCATTCCCATCGTTGTTCCCCCACATTCCCAACCCCGTGCCCACAGTCCTGCTGGCTGCAGCCCAGAGAAGCCACAGACCAGAGTGATGATGCCTCAGAGCCCTGTGAGGGGCACGTTTTGGGCAGAGCACCTCCCAAGGAACACAGAACACATCCTACTTTATCAGAGAGCTGCAGAAAGAGTGTCCAGCCCCACTCCCACGTGGCTTTTAGAGTTTAAAAAGACATACAGTGTCCAGGCTGTGCTGGAGAAACGACATGTCGCAGCCCTGAGGCTGAAACACTTGATTCCCTAAGCCCGGATCAGCACCAACTCGCCCCAAGATCTTTGGGAACTGTTCACCCCTCACTTCCTCAGCTCCAGACTTGGATGTTATTTAATGCCCTTATCCCCAAATCACTCCTCCAAGGAAGAAAACCACCCCACTGTCCCTGCAGCGACGGGGAACCGGGCCTGAGAAAGGCAAAGCCTTTGCCCAGATCGCAGGGGAAGACAGGGGCAGGACAAGGGCTGTGCCAGTGTCCCCAAGAGCACTTCACCTGGGGGCTGCAGTAAAATCCAGTCACTGGACTGATTCTATGCTTGTCTTGGCTTTTCTGCCCTCCCCACCGCTCACCAGTCAGGTCAGACCCCTGGTCACTCCAGGGCTGCTTTTTATATTTGAAAATGTTTAATTAAAAAACCAAACAAAACCAACAACAAACCCGCAGACAGACAGACAGACCCAGCACAGGTCCAGCGAAGCGAGGGCACCGCTCTGCCCACACACAGCTGCGGGAGGCTGCCAGGGGATCTGTGCACCTCCCACCCCAGGAGCAGCTGATCCCCCTCTCTCTGGGCTCCACAGACACCTCGAGTCGTTTCCTTGCTTTTAACTTCCAATCGTTACCTGAAAATAACCCCACGGTTCCTCTGTGCCATGAGCTGGAGCCGGGGTCTGGTGTCTGCCAGCTCCCAGCCTGCCCCTGGCAGCGATCAAAAGACCCAGAGCAGGGATGGGGTCACCTCCAGGGGAAGGGCACATCCCTCCGGGAATACCATCCACTCCCCAAACTAATGGGAGGTGTAAAGACCTGCCTAATTAGCTAGCCTGGCCCCTCTGCCTTTAGAGAAAGCCAATTAGCAGGCAATTTGCCTCCAGCAGCGGCTGGGCCTTGGTGGATCAACAATACTGGATTTTTGGGAGAGCAGCTCCCAGCTGGGTTGGGTGGGAATTGCCTCCCTCCCAGACTGCTCAGACCTCCAGCCAAGAAAGAGACAGTGCTGACCAGCGGCTTCAAAGGGAACCAGAAGTCTAGTGTGGAAACCAAGGGCTCGGGTGACATGGCACGGTGACTGATCTCTCCGTGCCTCAGTTTCCCCCTCCAAAAGTAGGGACTGAGACTCCTGATGCAGCGTGCTGCATTAGCCCCTGGCTGCAAAGCAGATAAAGGTGAAAACACAGTTTTCTTTCACACCAACCTTTTTATATCCTAATGCAGCCTCCACAATCCCATTTATAGCCCTGGCAGCTGAGGCTGGCAGCGCGGGACGTGTCGAAAAGCACAGGTATGACACAAAGACACACTGAGGCTTCACAGAGGTTATTTCTGACCCACGAGAACCAAGGTACCGTGCCACGGGCACCCCAGAGCACCCAGACACCCATCCTCCAGCTCCTTAATCAGAGCTGCAGGGGGAGCAGCCAACTGCAGCACACGAGGAACAGGCGTGTTCCCAGCGGCAGCGCACGCAGAGGAGCCGTGTGTCCTGCCACCAGCAGCAGAGCTGCCCTTGGGTTTTAAAACACCCCAACGCCTATGGAACACCACACAGCACTGCCTGGTCCGGGCCGCAGTAGCAGCCACTCAGCTCAGTAAATCTAATTAATGAGGCAGGAAAAGTGCCGCTGGTTTGCTAAGTGCTGCGCCCAGCGCTGCCAGACAGACAGATAAAGGACTTGGCTGGGGCTGGTTCCAGGCACAGGAGCTGGGAACCTGGCAGGGGCTGCACAAGATTAGAGGGGGCTGGAAAGGGGGGTGAGAAAGATAAATCAAAATAGATTAGCACTTTGAAAATGCAAGCATGTAAATCAGCTTACGTTCCACATAATGCCAGCCTTGTGAGCCGGGCTGCGACCCCCACAGCTGAGCTGAGTTTTACTCGGGCTCGGGGGGTCTCACGCCACCCGCTCCCCCCCAGAAGCGGCACTTCTGTGTTTACAGGCTTTGTGAGGTCTCACAGGAAGCCAATTAGAGAGAACCTGGGAACAGAGGAAGATTCCTAATTGCAATTAAGGCTTCAAAGCACTTATCCCAAGCGCTGCGGGTAAAATTAGAGCTGGGGAAGGGAAAAGAAAACCTCCAAACCACCCAGCTTCTGGAACGTGGCGCTTTCAGATACCCCCCAGCATCTCACACGCATAGCAGCACATCCCCAGCAGACAAGGAGCTCAAGGGACACAAGCAGGACCCATCCAGGCTGTGGGTGCCTGTGCCCCGGGTGCTCAGAGCTGGCAGCAGGCAGGCTCATGGCGTGCAGGCATTTACCTCCTGCCTTTGTTTGGGAAGAAGTTTCACTCCTGGACACACAAAACTTCTCCCTGCTGAAAATTCTGCGGCCAAGCCTCTGCTTCAGCTATGTGATGATCTCACTCCCAGGACCACTCCTCAACCACTGCAGCATCCCTGGTCGGGACAGAACAGCAGATGGGGCTGCCCACTGGGATATGAGAGACTGGGATTTACAGGGACTGCCAGTGACCCAGCACTTGTCAGAGCACTGCAGACCATGGTCCTTCATGCTCCCACTCAGAAGTTCAGCTTCTAAGAAGTTCGGTATCATCAAGCTACCAAGAAACAGTGCCTGCACAGTGCAGGAGCCTGTGTCTGTGTGACAGCAGAGACACGAACACGGCTGCAGCTGCACCCAGAGCTGGGAAACCGGGTCCTGCTAGAGCAACACTGCGTGACCTTCACTGTCACGAGGGGATGGAGGGAGCTCTTCCAGTTTTCCTTTGACTTTCAAAGACAAAAGCTCCAGTTCGAGGTGAACTGTCCCCCCGAGATGCTCTCCACGCTGGACTTTACCCAGTCCTCCCTGACAGAAAGCTGCAGCCATCTGTCTGGGCCTGAGATTCACAACCCACCCCAGTGACGGGCACTGGACCACAGCTTCTCACATTAGCAACCCCAAGGCTGAAAACATTCTGTAACACGCCCAAACCAAAGGCGTTTCAGCCCAAGCCCTGGGCTTGGCCAGTTCAGCAGAACAGCCCTATGTAGAAGTTCAGCCCTCCAGCAGAGCTGATCCAGATCAGGGCCTTCTGCTTGCTGGAAGATTTCAGGGATGCAGACGGGACTGGGCCGACACCTCTAGTCAGGGCTACAAACCCCTTACATCTGGGTGGTAAGTATGTATATATTCCATAATCACAGAATCACAGACTGCTTTGGGTTGGAAGGAAACTCAAAGATCATCTAGTCCCAACCCCCTGCCATGGGTAGGGACACCCTCACCAGACCAGGTTGCCCAAAGCCCCATCCAACCCAGCCTTGAACACTTCCAGGATAATCTACCTACATTCCATATATTACATCTAATCCTTCTCTTGCAAGAGAAGCTCAGCTGGGGGAAGCACAATTCACAGGAACAATAAATCACACGAGGACATCCTGCAGCCAGCACCAGCACCCATGGATTGCTCCCTGTCACACCCTCATCGGCAGGAATGGAGGTGGCAGCCTGTGCCATGGCCCTGAGCACATGGGATCACTGCTCCAGTGCACCATGGGCAGGGAAAAGGGCTGAGAAGAGCAGAGAGGAGGAAAAGTAACTCACCAGAGTTGCCAGGGCAAACCCCAGGTAGATCGGGGAGGGGACCACAGAGGTCCTGAACCAGCTGTGGACCACCGGGCTCTGCCTGTTCTCAGGGCCAGCCCTCGCAGACACTTCCCTCGTGACAGCACCTCCTCTCCAGACAGGCTCCCAACAACAGATTTTCTTCCAGCCCCTCCCAACCTCCCCCTCTCCCTGAATAGATGGAGGACATCATGCTCCACCAAGCAGCAGAGCTGAGGGAAGAGCGGGAGAAGCTGCTCTCCTCGATGCACACTCCTCTCTCTGCCTGACACACCAAAGGCCCTGGAGCTGCAGCAACGCTTGTGCCCAGCACAGTCTGGAGAGAAGATCTGCTACGGCTGTACTGGGACCCAGGAGCCCACACCAGCAGTGACCTGCCCTCAGCTGCCTTCATCCATAGCATGCTCTTGACCACATCTGCTTTCCCCAGCCTGTCCACACCTACTGTCCCCCACAGCCTCACATACGCCGTCCTTACGGGGTGCTCTCATGCCACGGCTGAGCCGTTCTCAAGGATTCTGTGGGTGAGGCTCTAGATCTTTTGCAGGATCTGCCCTGCGACCTTGGAAAGTCATCTCTATATCTGGAAATGTATTGGCTCTAGGTGTTTTTGCATAAGCTGCTTTCCCTGTGGTGTTTTTGCCCTACCGCTGAGCACGTAGGACTCGGTAATCAAATGAGGTCAAAGAAAATTCCAGCCAAAACCCCGGCAGCCTCAGTCCCTCCCTGGCAGCGGCTGCTGCCAACAGCATCCAAACCAGCAAAGCCCAGCCTTGGAGCACAGCTCTCCTTCCCAGGTAGCACAAGAGGAACCATCACAGAAAGCGGGAGTCATCCCATGGGATTAAGCAACCTGCCATGAGCAGGGCTGACACGTTAAACAACAACACAGACTATGAAGTGCTCAAGGACAGGAGACCCAGAGAAGGCAGCTCCCTGCAGCAAAGAGTGCAGAGCCAGCAGCCCTCCCATCCTCTGCCTCTCCTTAGGCACCCAGCAGACTTCCCGTCTGAAGAGGAAGCCACAGCCCCGCGGATGAATCCAGCCGCAGGAGGACGCAGCCCTCTGCCCCGGCCAGAGCTGCCCAGAGAGGCTCCAGGAGCAGCCTGAACTTCTGCATTCTCCAGAGAGATCTTGTTACTTCACCTTCCCGCGCGCAGGGACCAAAAGGAGAAGTGCCCCGAGGGCCGGGGGAAGTTGTGCCACCATTTCCTATTCTGGACAATGATTTCACTCCCTGCCACATCCGAGAGCCACACGTGGCAGCCGCCACGCAGCACACGGGGCTGTTACCATGCACAGGGCTCTGCTGTGGGCCAGCCAGTTCCAGGAAACTCAACAGTTGTGCTCAAGAAATACAAATGTGAAGACCACACACAAATGATCTGGCCAGAATGAGCCACGCTGTGCCTTGGCACTTGCCAGGGCACGAGGTACCAGGCAGGGCATGGGGGCAGCGACCGAGAGGCCAGGGAGGGAAAGACGCCCGAAAGCAGCCGTCAGGTCCCAGCAGTGACTTCCTACAGTCCCCCAAATGATGATGCACATGGCTAAGCAATCCTGAGGTCCTCCCTTCTTGTCCAAAGAGGGTCAGGTCCCTTGGCCCCTTCCCATGGCCACGTATCACTGTCTAACAATGGGGGAAGAGCAGACTGAGAGCAGACGAGAGATCTCCTGAAGCTGGACTCTTCCCACCTCAATGGTAAAGGAACAGCCATATACCAACCAAGCACTGACAAATATCTTCAGGAAAGACACTTTCCACTGTTTTTCAACAGGGTTTTCCCCCCCCCCATTTGCTTAGTGTGGGTATTGGGGGGCCAGGACTTGGGTCTGTCTTCCAGTCTGGATGGCAGACTCAGGCATCACTCCATACAGAAGGCTTTCCTTACAGCCATAGTAGATTGGGTTTCTGCTGACCCCAACAGAAATGTCCTCCCCATTTACAGGGCAAAGCCTCCTGCCTGTCTCACCCATGGGAGTTTGTCAAGTCCCATTACCCAAAGCTTTCTACACCCCAGCCGAAGAGTGGATGAGGTCCTAACATACTCCCTTCCTTACTGCTGTAGCCTCATCACCAGAGAGGCACCTCTAGATATTTTTAGAGGTAATATCAGCTAGCAGAGGAATAACAGTGCATTCATTAGCAGAGAGATGCATACTAACAGTCACAAGGTCAGAACACAACATCCATAATTTACACCTCACTGGGAGTTACTGAAAACAGAGCATGGAAGAGCCTCCACAAGATCTGCCTGCTCTAAGGGCTCTGAGCACGGAGGTTTGCATACCTCTGGGACAGACAGGAGAGATTCACTTTCTCAGATGAACCAGACCCTCCTGGACAGCAAAACTCAGGCACATTGAGTCAGTCCCTAGAGGGTACCTCGTGGGTTTTCAGAGCCTTTGTCCAGCAGTATGATGGCCTTGGGGGTAACAAATAAAGGGTGGTCAACATTTGCTCTTTTGGTATAAACTACTGCAGAAATTTGTCTGCATTTGGTGTCAGTGGCCATTTGTGCCCCTCAACAGACAGGTGCCTTTCAGGGTACCTTGTGTCTGAGAGATGGAGCTGTCTCTTTTAATGGCTAGTGAGACGAGCCAGTTGTACGTTCATCGGTCGTACTGATGGGTAGATTCACTTTCCTGCAACATCTAGATTGCTGCTGAAGATGTTCGTAACCTGACCCCACTCTAAGCAGCCTCTTTTCTCCCAGAGCTTCCTCCACAGGGTAAAGATTTTTGGCAAGGAAGCATCAGAGTAAGCCAGGCTGTGACAGGACTTCCCACTGCATCAGCAGCCACAACCTCAGGGCAACGGGCCAAGAGAAGGTATTCCTCAGGTTCCATCCCTGCCGAGTGGATTAAGGAGGATAACTCTATTCCCCTCTGAAGAATCCCCTAGAGAGGGAGAGAGGAAACACTGGAGGGTTCAAGACCGATAGCAAGTCACTACTCACCCCCACCCAAAGAAAGCAGTGCCACCACCTGCCTACAGAACGCTTGATCATGGCAAGGATTCAGATGAAGTCGAACCACCCAGGGCTGTGTGATGGCTAGGTCAGTGCCTCCTGCTTGGGTTCAGAAGGGCTTATTCACACACATGATGACTCTTTGGTTAGACTTGCTGCCAGAGTGGTTTACACCTTCTTCTCTGAACAGCCTGGAGCTCCAGCAGCCCTGCTGGCATCCCCACAGGGCTCTTACCAGCACACCAAAGCCTACAGTGACACAAAGAAAGCCTCCGACACCCCGAATACCTTTGTGAACCTGCAGCACAGCCAACAACACACCAAGGCAAAGACAACCAACCGGCACTCCTGGTATGTTGTTCCTGACAGCAGCGTTGCTGAGGCTGGCAATGTCCAGCATTATCATTCAGGGCAGAAAAAGTAATAAATAAATCTGGAGCCCAAGGCATGAAGCAAGGTAACTGAGAAATAAAAATAACTAAAAAATCATCTGGTGACTCTGGAGAAACCACATCAAGTATCTGCTGTGCTGTAAAGCTCTGTGGGGATGCTGGGTCCATCCCTGGGGCAGAATTCTTTGCCTCCAACTTTACCTATGCAAAAATGAGGTGAGTCTCTAAGCAAATCCACATCTACAGTGAGAGCACGCACCTGGTGTGGAGGTCAGCTCATCCCATCCAACCCGAACCCTGCTTCAGGGGGGGCCCACAGACCGAGTTCAACTGGAGGCCTCTTTAGGCAGGCATCCTTAAGCACGACAGCTCCCATCCTTATTCTCCTAAGCTACTTCCCACATGCAAGGCAGGAATAGTCACGCTTCCTTCCTCAGCCAGCCCCTCTCAACCCCCCAGCGTTGCGCAGCCTGCAGCAAGCTGGGATCGTGCAATAGTGGGAACACGGAAATTGCGATACACTCAGCTTGGCTTTCACTTCTTTCACCCCAAATTTGATTCATAACAGACAAAAGCAGAAGCCAACATTTCTGCAAGGGACTCTTGTCTGCTCAAGGTCCCCCAGGACTCCTCACTACACTTCCACTGCTGGACAGCCGGGTGGGAGCTCTGAGGAAGAAAGCAGACCGCTTTGGAGTGTCTCCTATACAAACAGAGTTACCTCCGCCCTTGAGGAGGGAGTGAGTACTTTAAAACTGCCCAAGGTCAATTTTTTGGGGCTGTTTCACAGATGAACTACGTTAGAGAACTGATAACCCAGAAAACACAGACCTGGACTTGTGCAAAGTATCTGACACTGTCCCACATGACATCCTTATCTCTAAACTGGGGGGATGTGGATTTGAGGGATGGACCACGGGGTGGTGAGGAACCGGCTGGACAGTTGCACTCAAAGAGGGGCAATAAATAGTTTGATGTCCAGGTGGAGACCGTGAGGAGTGCTGCTCCTCAGGGGTCATCACTGGGACTGGCACTGACACCTCTGTCAGTGACATGGGCAGTGGGATCAAGCGCAGCCTCAGCA
This sequence comes from Zapornia atra, assembly GCA_013400835.1. Classification (NCBI taxonomy): domain Eukaryota; kingdom Metazoa; phylum Chordata; class Aves; order Gruiformes; family Rallidae; genus Zapornia; species Zapornia atra. The sequence continues at coordinate 276,798 of VZTU01026358.1, forward strand.
AGTCTGCTGTGTGGTGTGTCGACTCGCTGGAGAGGAGGGATGCTGTCCAGAGGGACCTGGACAAGCCGGAGGGGTGGGACCATGTGAGAAGCTGGGGCTGCCCCTGGATCCCTGGCAGGGTTCAAGGCCAGGTTGGATGGAGCTTGAGGCACCCTGGTCTAGTAGAGGGTGTCCCTGCTCATGACAGGGAGGTTGGAATTAGATGGTCTTTAAGATCCCTTCCAGCCCAAACCATTGTAGGATTCTATGAAATAAGGGTAATAAATGCATCGTGACTTAGTTACTTGAAGCACATGAGTGTTAGCAACAGTCACAGCCACCGACAGTCCAGCATGGGGGAAGGCAGCAGAGGTCTCATTTCCATCCCAAAGCTGCATCAGCCCTTCAGCCAGTAGCAAAATTCCCATCAGCTGCAGCAGGACCAGTCTCAGACCCTCACCTCAGGTTACTGGAGAAAGCAATTGACCTGTGCCTGTAACCACACACCCACCCATCGCTCCTGGAGGGAGTGTGCAACCCGTCACCCAGCCTTCAGGTCTCACAGGAAGGGTGGGAGAGGATGGGAACCCCAGCATGCCCTCAGTTGTGCTGCTGGGTTTAGCCCTACGGGTCCCAGATTTGTGGCAGGGACACAGCACCCACCCTCCTTACCACTGGACACTGGGAAGACCAGTAATGGATTTTAGGAAGTGAAGGGACCCCCCAAGAGACAGGTATTGAACCGTAATGAGCAGGGATCACCTTCTGCATCAGCCTGAGCTCAAACCAGCTGTTTGAAGGTTTGTGGTTCCTGTGTCACAGCCCCAATGTCGGACTGAGGATGCTCATCCCCCAGGGAGGGGGGTAACCCAAGACCCCCCTCAGGCTCACACAAGCTGCAGGCACCTGCCAGCTATTCTGAGAGCGACCCCCCCGCTGCGAGGCCATCAGCCTGACCAGGGCAGCGACATGGGGACCACAACCAGCCCCAGACCCCAGCAGCGACACTGGGGGGAAACCGAAACCACATCAGCATGACCGTGTCCAGCACAGAGTGGCCTGCAAACCCCCCAGCGCCCGGCCTGCACCCTGAGACTTCCTCCTGGCTTATTTTTAAGTGTTCTTTTTTTACAATTACCATTTTTCAGGCCAGGATCTGGTGTGTTCTTGACAAACAGATCAGGGGGAATTCCACTCGCTGCCCCTTTCAGCCGTGAGGTATTTTGATGCTGAGAAAGACAAATCTCTAAATTAGTCCCCCCAGCCATCACCCAGAGGAAGAGTTGTGACAGTCCCTCCTCTCCTCCAGAGAGACACTGCTCTGTATGCAACCCCAGTGACTCACTGCAGGTCCTTTCAATCAGAGATGCTCTCATGGCTGCCAAGGCACCACCTGCATCTCCATCTCCATCTCAAAGCACGGGCTGCACCCTTCATCTCCACGTTCCAGTATTGTGAGCTCCTGGACACAGTGCTCTTACACTGTTCAGGTACCAGGCTTTGGGAAGCGAAAGGCACAGGGAGGAATCTGCCTCCCTGATGTCAGTGAGTTCTATCACTTTTTTGCAATGGTTTCTGAAGGAAACTCTAAGAGTCCCATTCCTGGAGATGCTGAGGGAAGAGCTTCTAGGTTAAGGACAGGGGAAATGTATGACCTGCTCTGCTGGGGTGGGAAATGGGGCGAATGCCATCACAGAAAGGCTGCTGTAATGAGGACACATCTCAGTGCCCACGTCCCTGAGGGCAGAACAAGCAATGCCAGACTCAAACCAAATGACAGCAGGAGTGTGGGGTCCCAGTGCCAGGGCCCCTCAGAGACCCTCACAGCACCTCCAGCCTGCACCCCAGTCCCTGTTGCCTTTCCAGTCCTCCTGCCTCAAGGGAGTTGGCCAGCTGCAGAGGCCTGTGGGAATTCCTTGGATTTCAGCACTGCAAAGTACTACTTGATCCTGAAAAATACCCTAATTGAGAGGACAAAAACTTCCAGCCCTGCCATGTGCTGCCTTTCATCCCCCTCCACGGATGCTCGGCTCACCTGCCAGCACACCAGGCCAGGGCTGGCAGGTTTCAGCAGCCAGGGCTTTGCCTTCCAGCCTGGAGCACAGAGCCCAGCCCGGAGCACAGAGCCCAGCCCGGAGCACAGAGCCCAGCACAGAGCCCAGCCCGGAGCACAGAGCCCAGCACAGAGCCCAGCCCAGAGCACAGAGCCCAGCACAGAGCCCAGCCCGGAGCACAGAGCCCAGCCCGGAGCACAGAGCCCAGCCCAGAGCACAGAGCCCAGCCCTGACCCTGGTGCTCCCATCAGCGAGGCAGCCCTGTCACCAGCACTGCCTCCGCACCCCCCAGCACCCGGACACCGCGCTCAGAGCGCCAGCAATGGGTGCACAGAGGTGACCTGGGACACCAGCAACCCCAACCCCATCCGTGACCGCCCGATGGGCTGTGTGGGTTTGTCAGCACTCAGCCAGGGCAAGAAAAACCTCTATTTTCCTCCTCAAAAAACAGCAGAAATGACACATATCTGATCTGAGTAAGAAAGGACCAGTTGTGCATGCTCACTTTTCAGAGAGGAAATGTACTTGTTCCTGGCACCAATTATGAAAACCCCTCACCACATGATGCAAGAGTTAATTTTAGCTCGTATCAATCTTCATCACAACAGAAAAGGTTAAAACTTTACCCAGCATCACAGTCAGTGACAAGCTCGGTGTCACGTTAAGGCCCAAGAAGCACCTTAACCATGGCTGTGATGGGTCTGGCACAGCCCAGCTGGGTGCTGTCACCAGCCTGTCATGGAAACTCCAGGGCTGGTCTACAGGGAAGGTGGAAGTTCAGCAGAGAAGTGACTGTGTCACTGGGGAGGACCAGGGGAAAAAAGAAAAAATTCAGCAAATGCATAATTTCGAGGGGAGAAGGGTGGGGGAAGGTGTTTCCCAAAATAAAGGCAGCAGCCCAAGCTGCCCCTGCCAAGGAGGACGTGAGGGACAGGACACAGTGACAAATGGTTCTTCAGGACACTCCCTATGTTCAACCTGGCAGAGCAGAGCAAAAGGAGACATCCCCATGCAAGGGCCTTACAGACACAGGGCAAAGGGGACAAGACTCCAGGCATCTCCATGCTCAGCATGAGGCACCCCCCCAAAAGCATGAGGCACGGGGGCTGAGGTCCATGCCCAGACTCAGCAGGCGCCGAGCTCCCTCCCCAGGTGAAGACTCCACTGAGGCTGAAGGTGCAGGGGTGGCTTTGCCTCAGCTGGAGATGCTGCAATGAAGCATCCCCTCCCGGAGGGGACCCCGACCTCTGACCCACACC
>VZTU01026358.1:287253-301255 GCA_013400835.1 Zapornia atra
AGCCGCCACGCCATCCCTCCCTCCATGCGTGGAGCCATGGCCTGGGGGGGACCCCAGGGATCATTCATCCATCCCTCCCTCCACACCTCAGTCCTATGGACCCCATCAGCTTGTTTTCCTTCCCTTCCCTGTGCAGCTCCAGACCCCACCATCTCTGCTGGAGGAGCCCTCAGCACCTCCCCAACAGCACAGAGCCACCCACAGCCTGGGCCAGGTGACACCAGGCCAACAACGTGCTGCTGATCCCACTCAGGTGGCACCTGGCAATGACCTTTTCCTGGCACCTTCCAGGTGGCTCCCAAGAAGGGGCCTGTTCCACAGTGATTGCTGGCAATGCCCGTGCCCCACACCATCCTGCTGGCCCACTGGCCCCACGGGGCTCAGGGCCAGACCCAGTCCCGCCGCTCCCGTGGGCAGCGGCAAGAATCGGGCTCCGGGTTCCTTTGCGGGTTTCGGTTTGTCAGAAGAGAGTGACCGCTGCTGCCAGTGCTCCTCTGAGACTCGAGAGCTGCTCAGGGGCCAAAATAGATGTGGGTTTCACAGTGAGATTCCAGCGAATTTTAAAAAAAGCAAAGCCAGTCAGCACCAAAATCCCCTGTTAATGGGTGACCCATCAAGACAACCACGAGGGATGCTGGTGCTCCGAGCCCCAGCTGCCTCCTGCTCCGGCTGCAGAGCCAGGGCATCACCCGGCACCGGGTGAAACCGCTGCAGCCGTGGGCTCAGCAGCTGGGTGGCTGTCAGCAATTCAGAAGAAATCCGGCAGCAAAAATAGCAGGAGGGGGAAAGTCTTGTGTCTGTGTCACAGCGTCACCTGCCCCGAGGCACCGCTCCGCAAAGCACGCTCAGGTGGAACAGGCTTCGTGCCACGGCCTTCTCCAGGCTGGGCTCTTCATGCCAGCTTTAAATGTTTGCTTCAGTTTTTTGGGATGCTAACCTGACCTTTCCCAACCCTTCTGCCCCATTCCCACCCCTGGGTTTCAGACACAGCTTTTCAGGTGCCCCCCTGAACCCAAGGAATCCGGATGTGCCAGAGGGGCTCAATCTGCAGAGGCCAAACTGCTCTGGGTGTAGGAGCTGCGTGTCCCCTCCTGTCCTACAGCCACCCCACCTGACACACTGCGAGCTGCTTGTTTTGCTCCTCAGGGCATGCTGCAGCCTGAGGAAGTTACCAGAAATGGTGGCTCAGGGGGCTTACAGCAGCAGAAGGAAGCAGGGGAGCACAGGGAGGTACCGTGCCATGCCCCAGCCTCCACCGCTGCCGGGGTGAGCATGACAAACAGCAGCGCCGAGGCCACCAGGCTGGAGCATCCCTGCAGGGACAGGGCTCAAGGGTGGAGGCACCTCTGGGGGCTGCACGCTCCCGGGAGCAGGGCACTGGGCTCTTCCTTATCGCCCAGCTTCTCTCACTGGAGTTCAGGAGGTCCACGGGGGTGGCAGCAGGAAAGGATCCCAGGTGGCCTTTCGTGGACACACAGAGCAGGGGAGGCAGCTCAAGTCATTCCCACCGTGCCATGGGGCTGAATTCAGGGTGGCTGCAGTGATGCCATCCACAGTGACGAAGGTAGACGAGCTCCCACAGAGCCGCAGCGCCTGGCTGCATGGCTCCGGGCTCGGTTCCTTCCCCTTGAGCTGCCCCCCAGCCCGGGAGAAGGAAGCTGAGGCCGCGCTCTGACGACACACTTGTTTAGACCTTTAGGTTCTGGGTACCGACGTCAACATGCCCACAGCATGTGATGCTCAGCGCTGACCTGGGGTAAACTCCTGCTGCAGGGAGGACACAGGGCCAGCCAGCTCCAGCAGCCAAGCTGTGTGCTGGAGACATGGGAGCTGCCAGTGCTGCTCCACCTTTGTGCTCCCTGGGGTTTGTTTGTCCTCCCACAGCTGATGCAGCAAGATAAAGAGTCCCAGATACCAGTGGCGGGTTCCAGATAACTTGTCAGGAAAGCCTGTGCTGATGCAAATTCAGAGGGAAGAGAGCTGGCTGCATCACTGCTTCCAGATGCCCGGGGACCCCACCTCTGCTCCGAAGGATGCTCAACAGCCATTACAGGGATAGCAAGTCATTTAATATCATTTTCCCCCAGATAACTCCAAAGCCACTCATGGAAACATTTGGCCAGGAGATGAGCAAAGTAGCTGCCGTGCAAATCCCCCTTGGTGATAGGAAGTGATTGCCATAGGGAACATTCCTAAGTACATCAGGTTTCCAGTGTGTGCAGAGGGCTGGGGTGCACAAGGGCTGGCGGGCTGTGAGCATTTCCCAGGAGAGCAATCATTCTGCTTCAGTCAAACCCTTTCTCATTTTCAGGAACATGAACTCAAACACAAATCTCCTTTGCACGACTTCTAGTTTGGTTCCTCATCCTCCAAATAAGCACCAAGGTACCTCTTAAATGTCTGCTGAGGATGGGACTTACCAGCAATTCACAGAGAGGTCCATCAGGGTCGTGTTCCCATTCCCTTCCTCACAACAGCTTTCTGAAACCTGCATTTGCACCACACACGGGCACAGACACAACCCTGAATCCCCAGCACCTTGCTGAGCCTGGCTTAGGAGCACAGAGTGTCTCCAGAGAAACACCTGGCAGACGGTGGTTCTGCCTCAGCCCTTGCGATGCAGAGTCCTGCACAGGGTGCCAAACACCAGAACATTTCTCAGGGTGCAGCTCCTCTGCAGAGGCTGCTGGCTCCCTTGGCCAGCTTAAATCCCCCATGTCAGTCTGTGCCTGCCCTGAAACCACCCTCCCCTGCACCCCCACCTCAAATCCACTCCAGCCTGCTGCCCTCCCCATGGTTACGCTGCTACCCAGAGACCCGGGCAGGAGCCCAGCAGCATCTCCTGGGATGTGGCAGGGAGCAGGATGTAGGACTGAGCTGAACATCATTCAGGCAACGGCATGGAAGAGGGAGCACCAGGCTGGCTGCAGGGTGCCCCCACAGCCAGAGAGGTGCTGGGGTGTCCCCTCTGGACTCCAAACATGCCACAGATGGGAAATACAATAATTCCACTCCCCAAAATGCCATGAACCCCTCAGCACAGGCCAACAGCTGCAGACCACAGCTGGCACATCTCCTTGGGATGCTTTCACTGTCATCCAGACCATGGGTCTGTCCTTACACAATGGCTCTGGGTGTGCTCATTGTGTCCTCCCAGGTTCACATCACAACAGAACTTCACAGCTCTGCCGGCTTCCAGCACAGCTCCAGAGGGAAGGGGAAGCAGGAGCCACTGAAAGGGAACCTGCTTTGTCTCGCTGGTTCCCCCATACTTGTGTTTTTTGTTTCCCTGGTACAGCTCAAAGGGTGCTGAAAGATTGCTCAGTGCCACTGCCGGGGTTCTGAGTGCCAGGCAGCCATTCCCTCTGAGGGGGTGGAATTAGGGAGGGAAAAGAAAACCAAAACACAAACCTCACAGGTTGGGATGAGGACAGTTTGCTGGGCCAGCAGAGAGAGAAACAGCAACACGGAACTTTCTAGCAAAACACCCAGAACTGGTGACACATGGTGCAGCCTCTCACTGACCTGCACAGCTCAGAGCTGTCCCAAAACCAGACAGTCCCCAAAACCACACATCCTGGAGCTCCTCCCCCCACCAGCCCCCTTTATGCTGAGCACGATGTCACTGGCATGGAATACCCCCTTTGGCCAGTTTGGGTCACCTGTCCTGGCTGTGTCCCTCCCAGCTCTCTGGGTGCCCACCCCATCCTCGTTAGCCAGGCAGGATGAACAAGGGAAAAGTCCCTGGCTGCTTGGCAACAACTAAGCCATCCCTTTGTTACCAGCTGCTCCCATCCCAACTCCCAAACACGGCACCACACCAGCTGCCAGACAGAACATTAACTCCACCCCAGCTGAACCCAGGACAGACACCTGAGTCTGACCCTTGAGAATCAGAAAGGGGCTGTCAGCCTGAGCTGTGCATTGCTGTGCAAGCGTCTGGTGCTTCCCCAGGGCCTGGCTTGTGTCTGGCCCTGGGAGAGGCAGAGCTCTGGGAGCTCTTTTCCTGCAGGAGAAGCAGGGAAGGAGAAGGGGCTGCAGAAGTTGGGGCTTGTGTCAGAACATCCTCCTCAGCTCCGTCCTCCCGCGATGCTGCCTCTCCAGCACGGAGCCGAGCAGGGGCTGGGTTCGGGGCCGAGCAGGGGCTGGGTTCGGAGCCGAGCAGGGGCTGGGTTCGGGGCCGTTTGGCACAGCTCCTCGGGGCTGCCGGGGGAAGTCTCGCAGGCAGAGAGCTGGCCCCGTCCCCACCTTGCCCGAAGCAACACCGCCTCTCCCGAAGCTGGGATACCCCGTTCCTCCCGCCCCAGTGTCCCCAGGGCTGTGCGGCAGCATCCTGCTCTGCACCGTGCCCCCCCGGCCCGGAGCCCCCGGACGGGGCAGAGCCGGGGCTGGGAGCGGCTCTGCCGCGGGAGGAGGTTTCCACCCCGCGTCCCGCCCGAGAACTGCAGCGCCGGACGGGGCTGAGCTCCGCTCCGCGGGGCCCCGCGCAAAGCACCGCTCCCGGGAGGGCTTCGCCTTCCTGGGCTCGGCCTGGGAGACTCGCTGAGGGCCGCGACAGCCGCTGGGTACCGTGACCATGGTGAGCCTCAGCCCAGCATCCTGTCCAGCCACCTCGGAGCCTCCCAAACCGCCACCTTCCCCCTACCAGAGCATCACGGGGATGCCCTTGGCTGCGCTCCATCCTTCAGGTGCCCAAGCCCGGATTCATGAGCCCGCTCTGGGCACCACGGGTTGAAGATCTGGCCGTTACCAGTTGCTCTGCTCCATGTCCCGTTGGGCCGAATAAACCTTCTGTCCAGACAAACCACGGCAGCTGGTGGCATGTCAGCATGTCCTGTGCCAGCACCAGGCCTGGGGGAGCCAGCCATGCGCCTGGGGACGGTCACAGACTAACCCCAGCCTAACCACAGGCAAAGCCCCACACAGTCACTGGCTCACTCTTCCTGCCCTGCAGTGGAATGGGAGGGGGAGGATGAGAAGGGTGAAAGTGGGAAAACCCGTATGTTGAGACAATGCCAGTTTAACAGATGATGTAAAATCCCCACACAAGCAACACAAACCAAGGAATTCACTCCCCACTTCCCATGGCAGGCAGGCAGGCGTTCATCCATCCCAGGACAGGCAGGCTCCATCACACGGGACAGAGATTTGGGAAGACAAACAGCACCACTCCAAGTGTTCCACCCCCCTTCCCTTCCTCTTCCTCCCACTTTATATGCTGAGCATGGCATCATACAGTATGGGATGTCCCTCTGGTCACTGGGGTCAGCTGTCCCAGCTGTGTCCCCTCCAGCCCCCTGTGCATGCCCAGCCTGCTGGCAGGGCAGTGGGAGCAGCAGGAAAGGCCTTGGCTCTGTGCAAGCCCTGCTCAGCAGGAATGAAAACACCCCTGTGTTATCAGCACTGTTCCCAGCACAAACCCAAAACACACAAAACCCTGTAACAGCTGCTACCCCAAAATTAACTCTTTCCCAGGCAACCCACACATCCACGTGTGGAGGTGGAAGGATTTGAAGGATGCTGTGAGCCTGGGGCATCTGCAGCCTCTGCTTCTTCCCCAGGGGCGCCACGAGGTCCCCGAGGCAGCACCCACCTGGCCATGCCCACATCCCTGTCACCCCGGCTGCCCACAGATGGGGGCGAACTGTGGATGCGCAGACAAGTGAGGCATCGGTGTAAATCCAAACCTGAAGATCAGTGGGTGGAAACCACAGGTGCCTGCATCCCTTCGGAGCTGGGCTCTGCCAGAACATTCCATGAGTCCCAGCCAGGGATGCAGGGGACAGCCGCGCTCCGCAGCTGGGACCTCGGGGCTGCTGGGGCTCCCCAGCAGCTCTGCTCCCAAAGGAGCCAGCAGCAGGAGAGGGCCGGATCCCGCACAGCCAGGACAGGAGCCTCCCGTCCCCTTGGAGCGTCGCGGTCAGGGCCCGTCCCCGTCCCGGGGCCGGCGGCGGTGTGTCCGCGCGCGGACCCCGGTAGATGGCAGCAGCCCCTCAGGGTGAGCTGCGCCGCCTTCCCCCGCCAATTCCCTGTTTTCCTGATTGTTTTAAATACCACACAGCCCTCGGCTACAGCATGGGGCAAGCGGAGCGGGGAGAGGGACACGAGCCCTGGGCATCAGTGCCAGAGTCACCCCTCCGGGTGACAAACGACACCTGCTGCGGGCACCTGACGTGCCCAGGTTAGCAGAGAGAAGAAAGTGGTTCCTCTCACCCTGGGTAGGTGGCAAGCATGGGACAGAGGCCCCACCACCCGGGCACACGATGCCACCTGACCCAAGCACCAGAGCCCCGAAGCAGGGCAGAGGTGTCAGTGCCAGCCCGGGCTGGGGCAACTCCAGCTGCCTTCGCCAGTGAAGGGGCTGCACAGGTAAAACATGTACAGGAGACCCCAAGGTAGCCATGATGCCTTTGAGGTCCCTTCAAGGGGAAAAGGTTTGGGGCCTGTGGTGGTTCAGCCCCAGGCAGGGGCTCAGCACCACACACCACTCGCTCACTCCCACAGGAGACACAGGCAGAGCGTCCATGGGGTGGGATCAGAACAGTTTACTGTCAAAAATCACCATGAATGTATAATAACAGCCAGTTACACTCACACCCATGATAACACAGAGTAACTTATCTGACAATTACAGGGTGCTGCACAATGCAAGGATGGACCCACCAACCAACCTGACATCCCAGCACACTCAGACTGTCCTGGAGAAAACAAAGCCTTGCCCCTCCCCAACCAGCCCCTTTTATGGGGCAGTGATGTCAGGGGCTGTGGAAACAGCCCAGGATAACTCATCTCACCTGTGCTGACTCAGCTCACCTGTGCTCACTCAGCTCACCTGTGCTGGCTGCTTGGGGAGGTTGACTCTGGCCAGGACAGGGCCATCCTGCTTCATCCAGAAGGACAAGGTCCTGATGCCAGCATCAGCCAGAGATGCTTTCAGTAAAGGTCTGGGGAGGTCCTGACCTGACAGAGGCTGGGAACATGCAGAGGTTGCAGGAGGCAGGGAAATGCCACTGCCCAGCTCCTGAAGACCCCCCCAGCACACACCCTCAGCATGCAAAATCCCCTGGGAAAACCTCCCACAGGTCTTCCCATGCTGGGAATTCAGCTCCTCTCCAAATGAGTTCTGCTGATATATCACTGGCTCTAACCTGCCCCGAGCCATGTATTTCATGTTCTGGAGGGGCTTTAAGGGCTTTTCTGGGGGGGTGCAGGTGAACTGATGCTGGGAGCTTTGGGAAAGCACTGTGGTAGTAACACCAACTCACAAACCTCCCAGAGACCCACGATGGCTGGAGTGACTCTCGGGGCAGGGGACGGGCAGGCAGCCTTGTCCTCTGTGGACAGGGATTTGCAGGTCTGAGGGTAGGAAAAGGTGGTTGTGCCCAGTGGGACCCTGGCAGGGGAAGATGCCTGAAAGTGGCTGTGTCCAGTCTGCGTCCAGCAAGCCAGTCACCACACGGGGAGCTGCCTGCAAGCCGCTGGTGACACGGCAAGGCAAGGGCAAGGCAAGGGAGACCTCCCTGCCTGGAGCTGGCAGCTGTAACCCCTGGGTTACAGCCAGGGTGAATGAACTGCAGGTTTCTCTGTGCTCCCCATGTCTTGGGGTGGTGCAGAGTTGTGTACCTTCACCTAGACATTTTGGGGTGGCACAGGAACAGCTCACACCACATATTAACTGTCACAGCAGTGACATCCCATTGCATGTCACCACACACCTATTGATGCCACTGAGTGACCAGGGGACCCGTGTCAGGGACAGCAGTGGGCAGCAGGATGCAGGCAGTGAGGTCCTGATGGGTGTTTGTTGGTCACAGCTGGAACCCGTCCCCTGACAGGCAGTGTCTGTGTGTGGGTCAGGGTGATGGGGACAGCGGGACCCTGAGATCCGTCCCTTCTCCAGCAGGATGAAACTGGGCAGTGTGGGGAGAAGGGTTTTCCTTTCCAAGCACTGACACACAACAGGGGATTACTGGAGCAGTAGAGGGTAGGAAGGGGCATTAGCATGCCAGGACAGGAACACAAGCTTCTTCCTCCTCCTGCCCCTCGTTACCGAGGCGTCTGGGAGCCGGGATGAGAACTGCACCCACCTCCTGGCATGAGATTGCAGCACCCTTCTTTCCCACAGGCAGCAAAGAGCCTGATAAAGGGTGCGAGCTCCTTTCCCTACTGAATTCCTGGGGAAACTGAGGCTGGCCCAGCCTTGCCCAGTTGCCCCAATCCCCCTCCTTCATGCTCCTCAGCCCCTCTCCCACCAGCAGTCCCGGCCCCGCCGCGTGCGGTGGGACCAGCTTGCAGGCAGCGCCGGCGGCGAGGAGCCCAGCTCAGCCACAGCCGCTGCCCGGCTGCTGCCCCTTGCGTGGGGGCCGGGTGAGACAGGGTCACCGGGCTCTGGCACCCCCCGCACTAGGGCAGGGGGTCTCCCAGGTGGGTTTGGGATGGTGTGGACCCCCCAGAGCACAGCGACGATGTGCAGGGACTGCTGTGCCAGGGCAGATTCTGTGCTTGTTGGCGCTGCTCGCTCCGATGCATCCTTTCCCCATTGCTGACCCTGGTGTGGGTGTGCAACACTAATTAATGACATGGGTAATGGCTGGAAGTGTGGAGATCGACCCTTGGAAAGACCCTGGAGCTCTGTGTACCCCAGCCCAGGGATGGAGCAGGGCCAGGGCTCTGAGTCCTTGGGAGGGAGATGCAGGCAGGTTGTCCCCAGGGAGCTGCTGGCCCTTCCCCAGCACGCTGCATCCGGGGCTCACCTTGCTGCCTGGCCTGAGCCTCTCTCCCACTGCCTTACCCTGAGTCCCCTTATTAAAAGGTTATGGCCACTCAAAGGCCACTTCATCCCAGCTTAATACATACTTCATTGTAATTACGTTAGGACAGCTGCCAAAAAGAGACCGAGTGCTGCAAAGCGCTCTGGGTGAGGCCCTGAGAAACACGCTGTGTCCTGCCCGGATGCCATGCCTGGGGCTGGGCACATGGCCTCAGCAACCTTCCCGTACAAAGGTGGCTTGGGATGACAGGATTCCCCCCCAGCACTGGCCATGCCCTGTCCCATGCCAAGGAAGACGCTCTTTGTGAACCCAAAACCGGCTGTCTGGTCACACGATGCTCTTTGCCCAGACCCGTGGATAAACCCAGCCTGGCTGGCTCGGTCCCTACAGATCCTGTGCTTCTCACCTAAAGGCAGCAGATGCTTTCTGGAATATATTTTTAGTTATTATTTTCAAACAAAGGAAGCAACAGCACACCCACATCATCTGCGAGGCTGAGACAGAGCCGGCCTCAGGACTGCCACGGCGGCAAAGGGAGCTGAGCCTGTGGCCCCTCTCATTGCTGCACAGCAAGTGCTGGAGAAGAGTTCATTATCTGGCAAAGGGAGTTACTGACCGGTGGGATTTCGGAAGATCTGGGGACCCACGTTTCCATAATCCTGCTCCTAAGGTAGCTGAAATACACCCAGTCCTGCCTGCCCTGACCCCAGCCTCACCGCGCACCCTCCCTCTCAAGCTCTGCCCAGGTTCCATCTCTACCTTAACACCGGCTTAAGGAGATCAAATTCCTTTTCACAGCTCTATTCTGAACCAGCGGGGAGGAAAATTCCCAGCAAGTCCATCGGCATTGCAGCTCCCCAGCCTCTCACAGGTCCCTTTTAAAATCAGGTTCTCCTGGATGGTAGCAGGTCCCTAGTTGGGCCATTTCCCTGTGCCAGGGCCCAGGCAGCTCCCACCAAAAGCTCTCTTGTGCCCAGCAGGTCTCTGTAGAGAAGGTGAGGAGCTGCCTCTGCCCCAGTTGGTTATTGTAAAGGCACGTTGGTTATTTCAAAGGGACCCTGCTCACTGTACCTCACTCGCTGCAGTGTCCCTGCCCCAGCAAGGCTGTGATTTCACTGTCCTGGCCACTCTCTTTGCTCCGGGTGGTGCTTGGCCACTGCCAAACCACAGACTCGCTTCTCTCCCAGCACCAGGACACTGGTGATGGAGCCTTTTGCTGAAGCTGGTCCGGGCAGCGATTAAAAGGATCGATTCTCTTTGAGGTGCAAACTCGGGAGGAAGGAACTTTGCTGTTCTCCTCCCCACCCAGGGCCCAGGGGAGATGCTCCCGAACCAGCACGGCTTTGCTCCCAGAGCTCAGGGCGCCCGGGACTCTGGCAAGCTGCCGCATGGTCAGGCAGGGAAGCCTTGTGCAGCCCCGGCTCCACTTTGCTCCTTCTCTGCAGGAAGTGGAGAAACTTTTCTTTGCTCCCTGCAGAGTCACAGCACTTGCAAGGAAAAGCAGAAATAATAATAATAATGAAAAAAAAGATGTCGAGGACGATTGATGGCTGCGGGGGTCAAGCTGCACCCAAGGAGCCCACCCTGAGTGTCTTCCCTTCTGCTCCGCCTGCTGCCAATTACCCGTGACGGAGAGCGGGGTCCCTGCCAGGCTCTTCCTCACACAGGAAGGCAGCGGTCACCACAGGGCAGCGGTGGTATCCCTCTGCCCAAGGGACAGCCAGCGTCAGAAGTCTCTCTGAACAAAACATTTTACCGCGTAAATCCCATCTCCCCATCCCCTCCTCCCCACGCAACTCCCCAGCAACGCTTGTACAGGAATCTGCACCCCCCGAACCTGTTCTCTTCACCCCACTTCTCCCACATCTCTCTCCCTGGCAGCAGAGTCCCCCAGATCCATTAAATCAGGGTTCATCAGTGCCCAGAAACACTGTTCCGTCGGGCAGTGGTTCCCCCCAGCCTCCAGTCGCAGCGGGTTTCTCCAGCCGTGCTGGGCATCCCCAGCTCACCCACCTCCACATTCACGTCGGGTATTTTTTTTTTTTCTGATTTAGCTCAGAACATTTTGTTGTGAGGTCACTGTGCTCCTCTTGTCCTACTCCCTGTAATATATCGCCCAGGAAAGCAATTTTCCCTTGGGAATGGTTTGGAAGTGTAGGGGAGCTTTATTTGGGGTGCATGAGCAACTCAGCTCAGGAGGGTCTGTGCGTGTTGCTGGGCAATGCCAGGTAACACCCACCCTTTCTCCCTGCTGATGCACAGAATGTGGCAGCATTTCTGGGATAAGCTGCATTATTTTTTGTTCTCTGACATCTTCACCCATCCGAATCGAACCTTTTTCTGCAGAGAAGCACAGGAGTAAATCACGGGGTTTAACAACTTTACCACAACAAGTTCCTCTGTCTTCTTGGCTCTACTTGGCAGCCAGGCTGGTGCAGCTCCTTACAGTGTCCGAATCCACCTGTGCATCCCCAGGAATGCATTTGGGTACCCCCTCTCATGGCCGGGAGCTCTCTGGGCTGCTGGGTGCCAGGCTGCCCTGCTGAAAATAAATCGAATATTGCACACACAGAGCTTTCCAGCCTGCCCGCCCTGAAGAAAACATTTTGCAAGGGAAAATATAGTATTCCAGAGGCTTATCTCACTTGGTGGCAATTCTGGGTGTATAATTGAAAACCAAGTTGATCATTAGAGGTTCACAGAGATGCTGAATAGCCCCAGTGTTCAGTGGTCTCTGCCAGTCACGGCCAATTTACATTAAAGGCTTGATTCCTTCTACAGCCCACTTCTCAGCCCCTGGGAAATCTCCTCGTTGCTTATTCCCCGTTTGCAGGGAACTCGCACAGTCTAGCCTGAGGAGAAGCCTTGCCCAGCTCTGCCCTCGCTGCTGCCAGCAGCTCTGTCGCCGTTTCAGTGGGGTGGCACTGCCCGTGTGCTGCAGAAGAGTCAGCATCAGCCGCATGCCCCCCTCTCCCCCCACCAAAATTTGATAGTCGGGATAGTCGGATTCTATCCACCAGTCTCTAAACAGAGGGGCTTTTTTTTTTCTTTTCATAAAATTTGCTCCTTTTCCTCCCCTTTTTTAATAAAAGATTGGGGCCAGAGCTGTGCTTTCCTCGGAATTGGAGAGAAAACTCGGTTACGGGCCACGGGTCTGCAAAGCGATCAGGGGTTTATGTGCAAATTACACTTGTGTGGGAGCAAGGCATAATTATTGGGGCAACAACAATGACAATCGCTGCCTGCCGAGGGGCAGAGAGCTTTCTGGGGGGGGATTAAATGTCATGTGGAAATGTTGTGATCTCTGCTGGCAGAGAGACATCGGTCCGGGAAGAGCCCGCGGTGTCTTCTTGACCGATTCCCTTGGGACACCTCGGGGACCGGCCAGCCTCTCCCTTTCCCCGCGGTGTATTTTTATAGCCTGCCAGCCAGGCACTGCAGATTCCAGGTATGCCTGCGCCCGGGGGGTCGGGGAACAGCATCCCTGCGCGCACACACACGCTCCCTCTCCCTCCTCCTTCCCCATCTCACCGCATCCCCCAGCCGGCCCTTTGGAGCTCAGGGAATCATTAAATACCCCGGGATCCCCCCACGGCGGCCCAGCTGACGGCGAAACGCCGCAGCAGGCGCGGGAGAGCCCGGCCCGGGGGAACCGGGCTGCTCCTTCCTCCGCTCCGGCGAGCCCGGCCGGGAGGGATCCGGCCAAGCGTCCGAGCTCCGGCTCAGCCCTGCCCGAGACCCGCGGTGCCGCCGGCCCCGGCGCTCCCCGTCCCGCCGGAGCTGAGATGCGGCAGCCGGCGGAGCCGTGCCGGGGCGCGGANCTTCCAGCCCCCATCGCCTTGATTTAGCCCTTGGTAATTAATTTGGCATTTCAGAATAGCTACTGGGCTGGATAATGGCCTCATTCATCTCCCCAGCCTAATCTGAACAGAATCTGGAAGAAAAGCTTTCAGAAAGACAGAAACTGCCATTCGGCAACTGCTCAAAAGAACTGTCACTCCAGGGGAATAAATCGCTCCTGATTATTTCAGCCCGGGTCTTCTCTGCTTTTCCAGCCGCTCCCGGTCCCCGCCGGGGGGACGGCCCCCAGATAATTGAAGAGGGGAAGATCTGGTTGGGTTTTCCCCCCTCCTTTCTCCACAACCCAAGGCCGGGCGGTGGCAGGGGGAGGTGTACCCGGGGCAGCGCATTGTTCCCGGGGAGGTGGACGAGCTCCGGGACCCGAAGCGATTTGACTTTTAAAACAGGCTCTGAGCCGGGGCCGCCTTTCGCGGCTGCCTCCGGAGGGGCTGCAATAAAGCCCATCTCCTGTCTCCTTCGTCGGCGCTTCTCCCCGGCCAAATACGGGGGCAGACGGACCAGACGCTCAGCCCGTCTGCCCGCACGTCGGTTCCGGTCCGCTCGGTCCCGGTGGGGGTACCGGAGATACCGGAGATGCTCCGTTTCCAGTGCAGGTACCGGAGATGCTCCGGCGCCGGTGAGAGCGAGAACGCAACGGGGTCTCAGCGGGGCTGAGGCCGGCAAGGATCTGTCCCCACCGAGCAGGGCCGGGCTATCTGGTGTTTCAATAGCAAAATCCAATCCGAAATGGGGGTCGAGCCGGGGGGAGGCACGGCCTGGTGCCCCGAGCATCCCCCCACTTCATCCCGCCGGGAGCGCCCCGGGCGCCCTGCCCCGGAGGGAGCGGACAAACTCGGGACCGGGCCCCGGGGAGCTGCGCCTCGGTCCCCGCGGAGCTGCTTACACGCATTTAATAGCTCGAGGGCGAGGTGGTAATTAGAGGAAAGCCTCAGTAAATCACGTTAATGACCGCAAGAGCCATTACAAACCCCGGGGGTTGTGAAACACCGAATAGACCCGGCGAGAAGGGCTGGAAGGAGGCGAGAGCCGCAGCCTGCGCCCTGGCCGCCGGGCAGCACGGTTCCCCCCAGCTCGGCTGCGCCGGCTTGTTGTTAAATTAACACACTGCTAATGGGATTAAGCAGCACCTCTGGTCTGCGGGGGAGTTTAGCGTGGGTCAGGTTTTCTTAGGGGACACCACGACCCCACCACCATTTTTTGCTGCGAGGCGATAAAGAGCGGTGTGGGAGCTGGAGGGACAGTGGGGTGCTCTAAAAACCTTCCGGGATTTTAAAGAAACGCCCAACTTTCGGCACTGCCCCGCGCCCGGCACCGGCGAGAGCGTCGCGGAGGATGGGGGGCAGCTGGGGCCAAACCCGCATCTTCCCTCT
>VZTU01026359.1:0-14435 GCA_013400835.1 Zapornia atra
ATGAAATTGAACCTGACTTTTTGATTGAAAAATGCGGTATTTCTCTCATCTCCCTGCTGTTCCTTTTCAGGCAGCAGCTCAGATTTGACAGCTACAATTATGAAATTGGCGTACCAAAGGCAATGTTTTTGTTTCAAAGAGTTAAATCCCAGTTAGTGTTAGAGCTACATTATAGCCTGTCTGTCCACAAAGAAGAGTTGCATCTCCCCAAGGAAACTCATTGAAAAAGAAACAATATAAAAGTTAATTTTAAAATATTTTGCAATCATAGTACTTTCTCATGGCTTTTGTATGTTTTAACAGAGTTTCTAAGAAGCACATGCAGATTGGTTTTTTTGCTGTCCTGGTTTGTAGCGTAGGAAAAGGACTTTAAGACTCACTGCATAGCTGATGAGAGTCAGTACATCGCATCCGGATTTATCTTTCACAAAGTGAACAGACACGGAGATTTTCCAGAACACTAAGTTGCACCAAATAACTTACAATATAAAAAATGTGTAGATAACAATTTAAGTCAGCTACTCATTTATCATGAGCTGGGTCTGACAATATCTGTAATTAACAATGTGTAGCTTGATTCTGCAGACATGGTAACAGAAATAAGAACAAGTTTAGTCATCTTCCTGTGTCTAATTAGGGCATGAATACCTGAGAAAGAAGAAGAAAGTAGTCTGGGATGCAATTAAATGGGAAATATAATCTTATGTCTGACTGTAAAGCTTTGTACGTTTCTATGCAATTGGTGGGATTAAAATTGAAAGAGAAATATTCCTGTATTCTTAGTCCCTGATTAATCCTTGTTAATTTTTATTTTTTTTTTTTCCTGTCAGCAATTTTATGATAAAATGCTTCTTGAGAATGGACTTGGATTTAACCCTCTGCCTCTTGCCTCCTGGATTTTGGAAGTTTTGAAAACCACAGCCAGGTATGAATTTCTCTTTGAAATTACTCTTCTTCTATGTTCATTTTGGCAATATATTTTCAGGAATTTTTGTGGTAGTTTTCATATGTATGTATATGAATTCATAAGCCTGAAGGTAAATATTTATCAACACAAGCTAGCAAAGTGAAATGTCTTCCTTTCACACACATAAGGGTCTTTGGGATTATTGACTGGTATGTCACTAGTTAACATAACACTGTGCTTGTCTCAGGGTGTGTCAGGTAGCCTTCTTTCATTGTACATAGAAATATGGAACAAAACTGTATGGGAGTCACAGCCCTGGCAGTCAGGTAACTAAACGATGTGATGTTTTCCAGTGCCATGGGGTGTTTCACTGATAAAGCAAATGTGGCTCTGTACTGTTATTGGGTGGTGCTGTTATATTTGTTATTATTTTTCCCTGAGCTACTGCATGATACCTTATTGATGCATAATACCACCTAAACCATGCTACTACAGATTTTATTAGACCATTGTCCTCAGAAAACAAAGTAGCACTATTGTATACAAAGACAAAATTTGGTTGAGCGTAGTGCTCAAGTCATGACAGAAGGATGGGTAACTTGATGGTTTTCTCACACACATCCAAAACTGAAAGGTCTCATAGGTGACTTTAGGGAGACCAGCAGGTAATTCCCTTTCTTTTCCCTCCTCATTGCTTTTCTTTTTCGATCTGTGAAACATTTTAGCTATTAACAGATGATGGAGGGATATCAGAAGCCTACTGAATAAAAAAATAAAATAAGATTTTAGTATGAGAAATCAGAAAATCTATGGCAATGAAAAGGAGAAAAATATGAACCATGGAAATTCAACAAGCTATCACAGTGGAAGGGCTTAGGTCAATGTAGTCTCTAAACATCAATCTGAAAGTAAATCTTATATAGATAAAAAAAAAATTTCATTGTTTAAAGTTATGCAGATGCTGATTATCATTCTGTAGCAGTACTGGAAAAAAAAAGTCAGAATAAATTAAATCAAAACCTCCACTTCTATATCAAGGGTGGATCCTGATATCATCTGGGACTAAGTCTGTTGAAATAAATGTCATGAGGTATTTTGAAACAGATGCAGTTACATCAGAATAAGATTTGATGTTTGTTCTTAATCCTCTTCTCCGTGCCTGTAAAAAATTGCTTAAACATTGGTGTTGGATTTGTGGTGTAAGCATCATATAAATATTAAACCCTTAATGATCAACAACTAGCAAATAGATCATTCCAGAGGGTGTTATGTATGGTGGTGACTGAAACTCTCTAATCCTCAAACCAAGCAAAATGGTTAGGTTTTGCTTGGTCCTCCCTAAATCAGCTTGGTCCCATGGGATGTGATTTTTGTTGTGAGGCAATTAATATACTTGCAGTCACATCAACCAAACCTATCACCTTCCCTATGGTAGAACTTCTATAGAAGCATCATCATACCCACTTTCCTCTTGTTTCATATAAAGCAAACCAGAAATTACACTCCCAAACTTACCCTGCGATTTAGAAGGAAAAATAAATCCACCAACACCCACCACCCCCCTACCCCTCCCCAAAAAACAACAACAACAAAATCCCACAAAAGCCTCACTCTCATTCATAAAAAACTTAAGAAGTTAAACAGAAGCAGTTGGGGAAATTCAGTGTTACACTCCCAGTCTGGTGGTAACCCTGTGTAGCCTCCCTGTAACATGTAGGTCTGAGTACAGTGGCTTTCACTTTGAGTTGCTAACACATTGTATTCATTCTGATGAAAGAGAGGGAAAATTTAATAGCATTTAATCTTTGACTTGCACTGGACCCTGAAATAGATCCATCTTTATTAAGTCTGCCTTGCCTGTGCTTACAAACTGAAAGCGCAACAACAACAAATAGCTTGATGAAAATATAATATCAATGTAGAATAAGAGCCAGTGTGATTATTTATGTATACTATTATCAGTCCTGCCTTCCTTTCATTCTTAATCTTTCCTCTTCTTTCTGCTAAAATATGAAATCATCCATTTGACAATTTCCTGGTTTTCAAGTTGGAGCTCTTCATCTCTATCACAGTTGCTTTTAAATTTTTAGAAATTGCTGTCGTTTGTGTTTCTATGAATTGGAAAGGAGACAGACCAAAGATCTTTCTTCCATATCCCTGTGAATCTGATCTATGTGCCTGCATCAGTATTGAAATGGGATAAAGTCCTAAATCCTGTAAGCTCGCATCATAGAAGCCCTTTGGTTTCATGTGGGAGCCTAAATACTTTAATGTATGTGAGCTCTGAACACTTCAGAAAATGTTAGCAGAATGTGGCAAAGAGATTAACATTCAAGGAATCCGAATCTTTAATCCATCTTCAAGATTAATAGGAACAACCACCTACTTGCTTTAGTAAGAAAATTTATTTGACTAAAACTGGGCACGCTGGAGAAAGCTGTTTTACAGATGGAGTTGCAATTTACATGTGGAATCCATTATGGTGACATAATGCTTATTTACTGGTGGAGGTCATCACATGCTTCTAAAAAACAAAGTGATATAAATAAAATCTTCTGAGCTTAATGGGTAATGTAACATCTAATGCACTGACTGTTGTCACATGGTAATACTATAAATCATTACAGTTCAATTTAATTTAGTAAGGACAGAGAAGAAATCCATTTACAAGCACTTCAGCTGTGTTAGGACCTTGGTTGTACTTTCTTGGTGATTTCCTTAGGATTTACCACAGTGACCTGAGATATAGCAATACTATTATAAGTTAAGGGAAAAACTGACCTGGGTTCAAGCTGAAAACAAATGTTCTGACAACTCAAGTTTAACTCATCTGTCAGTATCCCAGAGTTCTTTGCAAGGAAAAAAATGATTTTTTTTTTTTTTTTTACTGGTGTGTTAGTTCCTTATCTTTAATAGATGCATGTATACTGGGAGTAGGAGAAGGAATCTGGAGGAAGACCAGGGGGAAAAAAAACCCTAAATAAAAGAAAAAGTCGTGAAATGGAATCTGAAGTTTAACTTTGACTAATGGAAACAGGCAGCTTGCTGAATGGAAATTTTATACTAAGAAACAGTGCTGTCTACATGGAAATTAAAATGCTGTTGACAATAGTTTATTATCATATTTCAAGTATGATAGGAGAGGTATAGTAAACAATTACAGCTATTTGGATTAGATAAGAAATAGCAAATTTACTTTAAGGAAATTATCAGAAGGTCTGGTGCAGTTAGAGCTGTTATGTAGTAAATCAAATAGAAAAAGATGACAGGTGGTTTGCTATGGTTGAGAAACATAAGAAATATCTGCCCTTTGCACTACACATATGAGTAGATTAGAAAATGCAATTTAATTCAGAATGGTAACCAGGGGAGGGTGCACAACCAGCCTTCCTTGCAGGAAAAGACATCTGTCTTATCCATCACTCATTGGGAACTAACAGTGTTTTGTCACATTGCACAAGATCACTCTCATTTTCCAGAAGTACAAGAACTTCCCGAGGCTTTATATTGGCTCCAAACTTAATCATGTATCCTAACAGCATTACTTGCTATCACGGAGATTCTGCATAAACATTGACTAATTAGTCCTTGCCATGAATCTGTGAAATAGTTCATTATTTTCAACATTGTCAACACCATCTTTTTTGCAGAGGGTAAAATTGAAAATTAAAGCTTTTCAAAGGCAATGGAAGCATCTTTTTGCTCAGTATGTTGATACAGTTGATACTGTGAGTGAATACATTTGAAGCTTCTGCAGCTACAGTCAGGGTACCAAAGCACTCAGATGTGTCTGCACACTGAGACCAGTAGGCTCTGTGGTGTCCGTTCCAAGAGAGTGCATGAGGCATGGGTTACATTCACCCTGTGCACATCTTTATTTGGAACACCCTGCACAGAAGCCCATGGTGAAGCTGCTGGCTCCAGATTAATCTGTTTTCATTACAAGTTTAGCTGGGTTGTGCATGGGATATGCAAACATGGCTCTTGCTGCTTACTACTGCATCTTGAATTATTTCCTGTGAACCAGTTTAGCTTAAGCAAGAGTGGTAAACTGGCCACTTCTTCCCTAGAAGAGGCCTGCCAGTGATAAAGATAAGGATTATCTGAGATCAAGGAGAACACCAAGACGCCATTTCCTACTCCCTGATGGTTCCTGGCATTATGACGCAGGCTATTGAAAAGGGCATCGCTTGTTTCAGAGACAGTGCTTTGTAAAAAGCAGTCACAGCCAACTTGAAAGGTAAATAAAATGTCATGGAAGTCATGGCCAGCTTTTGGAAATGAAACCATAAAACTCTTTGGGACACTGAGATCCTCCCTAAAGAGGCATCGATGGTTCCACTGACTTATGTTTGAGTATGATTTTAAGGCTCATCTTCCTGTTCCCAGCTACTAGAAGTCTACTGGGCAAGGTTAGTACCACCTGACAAACTTAAAATGAAAAGACCCTTTGCAAAATGCAAATGATGAATTTATTATTTTTATTATTGGATCAAACATTGGAGTCGAAGATCTGTATTAACTCACTCAGAGATAGATATACACAGTTGAATCTGTGTCCAATCAAAATGAGTATTTGCTATCTGAATTTTAACTTTTCTTCTTTGCTTGGGAGGATTCAATGGGAATTTTTAATAGAAAAAAATTTCATAGAGGAATGCAAATAGTGATAATCAAGAAAATCACAAGGTTTTGGATAACAGACATAGCAAATTACCTCGATGGATTGTATAGTCTATTCTATATAGCTTATTTTCTTAGTTTAATTGTAAAGAGAAATAAATATTTTTTGTTGTACTGCAGCTGTCAAAGAGAAATGAAAGATAGGGAAGATGTATTAGGTCACCTTAAGGCTAAATTCACATCTGCTGGAAGCCTGTATAATTCCATTGACGTCTATTCCCATTCTTTTCGCTTGAAGATGTGGACACTCCGCACCCCTGAAATCCCTGACATCGTGTGTTCAGATGGTTCCTTTTATTTCAACACATTTTTTGGTGCAGAGTTCCCTACGTTTTGGCTCATTAACATACTTATGTATTGACTAATGTGAAAATATGCATTTTCCTGTTCCTGCACTACTGTACCTTTCCACCTCTGGCAAGTTTCGCAATGTAGTCTTTTGCAACTAAACGCAAGTAGAGTGACATTTGTGCCTTTTGTATCAGAGAGGCAGTCATCAAACCAGCAGATACTGCTGGTGCATTTACAGAGGTGTAAATTGCCAACATGGTTTTGATTCTGGGCTGTCTTGATTAAGACTGAATTAAGTGAAAATGTGGCACAAAGTACAGTCACTGGCTTTGCAGTGATTTTTTAACAGAGAATTTCAAATTCTTTGGCATCCATTGCCACCAAGGTAGACTTCAACGAACATTCTAAGAAGAAAATTTAATATGAAGTCTTGACAGATTTTTATACAATACACATGGAAATTATAATTTAAGTATAATTTATGAATTATAAATCGATTCATTTATCACATTTTTAATTTTTAACCTTTTTTTCCTTTTTCTGAATTGTCGTATAAAGTATGAAAGGGTGTAAAGTCAGAACAAACAGCATAGGGTAGAATTAAACATTCAGAAAGAGACAATTTGGAAAATGTTAAGTATATTTTAAATAACTACTGACTGGGTTAGGTTTATGCTGGCTTAGGTTTAGTTACTGCTGCAGCATCACAGAGCAACAGTAACTTGGGCACTGAAATGGGGAACTCAGTTACACATGTATCTACTCCTGGTGCCAAGGAAAAAATATGGTTACTATAGCAACTGCCACATTACACTCATGAGGTCTCTGGAATAGATTAAATTGCTGAAAAACTGCAAGTTTTCACTTGACTCTGTTCAGAACTGCAGCTAAATGTGCAGAAGTTACTTAATCAAAGGCACGTCAATGTGTGTGTTCTCACATATTACTGACTGAATTCTTGGTTGGCTTGTTACTTGTGCTTAGTTTTTCTGTAACATATAGTAATTATGCTTAGTTTTTCTGTAACATATAGTAATTAAAAATAAATTTGTCATATTAATTTACTGTTTAGGTTGTATCCATTTGGCCACACATTCATGTTAAGGTGGACACTTAGTATCTATGAAATACACCATGGAAATTTCCTGCCTTGTGTTCTTATAAACATTAGATAGAGCCAAGGGGTTTAGAAAATCAAGGCTTTCTTTCCTTTCTGTAGGAAGTTTCTTTCGAGACCATCCTGAAATTTTATTTCAAAAATATTAATCATTATATCATTATGGCAGCAGAAAGCAAGTCATGTTTTGTTTTCTGTAGAAATTCCACTCTGTGGGCTCGATACAGGTCAACAATTGCAGGCAAAGTCATCTAACATTCATCCATTATTCAAACACAATTTCATGCTTTATGTTATAAGTACTAAAATGCAGTGTTTCTGAGGAGTGATGATTTATTCCTTCCTGATGTGTTTAAATACTTCAAAATTTAAACTACCTAAGATGTGGGGACTTTTTCCTGCAGATATTTTTTGGATGGTATTCATGCAGAACAAAATACAAAATAAACATAGGATGCAGCTGCAGAAAACAAAACTTCTCTTTGGACAGCTGAGATACCAGATTGTCTCATTTTGTGATAAGAAAACTATAGATGATTTTGAATTGTAGGTGTTTTGGATCCCCCCAAAGATGTGCCTTCTGACAAAGATGGTGTTGTAGTTGATATACCTAGAAGAATTTAAAACTGAAACCCTGAGATTGTATGCACTTTTATGTTTTATTAGGCTTTTCCTGTTCTAATTCCAGACCTTTCCCTCTATTTTATGAAGTTATTTTTTAGCTAAGGGGTTGCTGTTGATTCCTCTCACTGCTTAATGAACAATTTTTGTTTCCTGCCGCTGACTGTTTGGGACCTGCCCTGCTGGGGCTGTGCGCAAAGCACTTTGCAGAGTCAGGACTCTTGGTTCCTCTGCTGATGCTTTTGTTCTAATGTGGCATGAAAAACTCTGCCTACTTTTGACGTCTTCTTACTTCTCTCTCCGGGTTAGAGTCTTGAGTACATGGCAGCCCCTCCAGAAAGGAATGGGGTGGAGTCCTAAAGTCTGTTTCACTTGATCTGCTAGGTGCCATGAGTTTATGGGAACCGGGCTGCTACTTCCCTTCCTGTTCGAATATACCTCTTTCTTTAGAGTTCAGTTTCCATTCTTACACCTTTCTCTTGGCAAATCCTGACAGCAGCTGAGGCTGTACGTTGTTCAGGTGTTCTATCTGTTGGATCTTCATTTGCTAGTGCTGCTTACTGATTTGATTTGGTTTATCTATTTGGTGATTATTTGATGACATGACTGTGTGGTACTCTCTTTTCTGCTTATTACTTAAAGTTTTGCACTAAAGTAGCCTCTCAAGGTAATTTCTATTTTTCTGAGAGGACACAGCAATCTCGTGCTGAAATATTAGCAAGTCTTTTGTAATGGGTGATGCTCATTTCACTTGGTTTCTATACCTAATATAATAACTCTTACAGTTTATTTGAATATGCCATTTGATATTTTGCATAGAAATGCTGCATCATTTTCCTTGTAACAGCATTACTTGTAGATTTAACAGCACCAGGTTATCTAGGATTGCAGTTATTTGCTGTACGTGTTTATGAAATACATTATCATAAATATTCATAATTTTTTTGTGTGCACTTGATATCAGTTTGCAATGTTAATCGTGCCTCAGGACCAACTTCCATCACAACAAGTACAAGAAATGTGGGGTTTTTTGCCTACTTTGTGAGCTTCATAAATTAAAACCTTTGAAATACACAATGCAATTTACCTTGCTTTGTCCCCTCTGGTATTTCTCTCAGTACCTTGTCACTGAGATTCCATAGGAGCTATATTCCCTGCCCCTGTCAGCTAACCTTGGTTCTGTCTTCTTTGTCTTAAACTGTCACTTCATTCTTTTGTTACACACTTCATTGTGTCATCTTGGAAAGCAGGCTCATGTGCTGCCACTTCCCTGGTAAAACATGTCCTTGTGTTGTGTTGGAGATGGTTAGACTTTGGCTCTGATTGTTTAAGGATGGGACACTGTTCTTCTTCAGAGTGCAAGGGAAGATAAAAGAAGAGGAGAATGGACTCTAGACAGAAGGAGGCGATCTTCAACTCTTTTCACTGTAGATCCAGCTGAAAGCAAAGCAAAGCATGTATAGAACTGCAATGCATTGTGAGGGAAAAACCGGTTACAGAAACCATTTCACTATTCTAAGTATGTTCCATTCAGTTGTTCTGGAATTTTATTTTATTTTATTTATTCAAGCAGCTCACTCCTGGTCAATACTGAAATATCTTTCTGGCTATATTAATAATTTTATATATTCTATTAAAATGTGCAAGTAAGTATCCAGCTTAGTTTTCTGAGGATGTCTTTCTGAGTAGATACAGGGAAACAACAGAGAATGACAATTAGCTGAATGTTTCTGCCTGATTTTTTTCATTTCTTGATTATAAGCACCAAATGTGTTTTCTTTTAATTTCCATTAAATTCCACTAAATTCACTTTTTGCTCCGTTCTTATACCGAGATAGTTTTGAAATTAAAGATGATTTCTAATGTATAAAATACTTGCAGAAAAATGCCACTTACTGCTTTTATATTAACAATAAAGTCTCAGTAACAAATGAGAACATTTTACCACTGCTTTCCTGCAGTTCTGTATACCCCAGTTTTCATTCACTATTAGCAACATTCGCACTTTTCAGGACCTGTCAAACATTAAAAATTTTCCTTTTCTACTGTCTCAGTTACAGTAAAAATACAGTTCCTTGCCTATCCTGCAGCTCTCTTGTTTAGCTCCCTCTCATTGCAAAAATTATCTCCAAGTTTTGGATGCTCCCATTTTTTCCACTTTTAAGTTCTTCTGTAGAAGCAAAAATTAAGAGAACAATTAGATGTCCCAAGTAA
Source organism: Zapornia atra (assembly GCA_013400835.1). NCBI lineage: Eukaryota > Metazoa > Chordata > Aves > Gruiformes > Rallidae > Zapornia > Zapornia atra. Next base: position 9,834 of record VZTU01026359.1, read on the forward strand.
CTTTAGAAAGATTCTGGGATATAAACAGGGCAAAGCAACTGTTGCTTTATTTTTCAGAATATATTTGGTTTATATGACAAGGTTTGGTACTGGGGGTGGGAATGGGGATGGGTTCTGCAGGGATGTCGTCTGTGGAATTAGAGTGGGGCTGTCCCTGTGTTGGATGGAGTCAGTCAAAGCTAATCCCATCAGCAAAGCTGTAGGTGCCTCTGTGTAAAAATGCTGCCGAATGGCTGTGGAAGTGAGGAATGAGGCATGACAAAATATTTGAAACAACCCCACAGCCAGCAAGGTCAATGAAGAAGGAGAGGAGGAGGTGTTACAGGTGCCAGAGATTCCCCTGCATCCCATGGAGCAGACCACGATAACATAGCCCTCTGCACCAGAGGAACATGGTGGAGCAGATATCCACACTGCAGCTCGGGAAGGACTCCAAGCTGGAGCAAGTAAATATGCCCTGAAGGAAGCTGCGGCCTCTGGAGACTCTATGCTGGAGCAGTCTGGAGGACTGTGCCCTGTTGAAAGAATCCATGATGGAGCAGTTCCTGAAGAACGTCAGCCTGAAGGAAGGACCCACACCGAAGCAGTTTGTGAAGGACTGTATCCTGAGGGACACAGAATCACAGAATATTAGGGCTTGGAAGTGACCTCTGGAGATCATCTAGCCCAACCCCTGCCAGAGCAGGATCATCTAGAGCAGGTTGCACAAGATCATGTCCAGGTGGGTTTTGAACATCTCCAGAGAAGGAGAGTCCACAGCTCTCTGGGCAGCCTGTTCCACTGCTCTGCCACCCTCACAGTAAAGAAGTTCCTCCTCATGTTTAGGTGGAACGTCCTTTATTCAAGTTTATGCCCACTGCCTCTTGTCCTGTCACTGGGCACAACTGAAAATAGACTGATCCTATCCTCCTGACACCCACCCCCTCTCAAGTATTTATAAGCATTGATAAGATCCCCCCTGAGTCTTCTCTAGGCAAAAAAGTCCCAAGTCCCTCAGGTTGTCCTTGTAAGAGAGATGTTCTACTCCCGTAATCATCTTCATAGCCATTTTTGTACCCTGTTCAGTGGCTCCCTGTCCTTCTTGAAACAGGAACCCCAGAACTGCACACAATATTTGAGATGAGGCTTTCACCATGCTGAAGCAGGGGAACAGCACAGGGAGAAAGGAGCAGCAGAGGTGAAGTGTTATGGACTGACCACAACCCCCATTCCCTGCCATCCTGCACCATTTAGAGTGCAGAGGAGGTACAAAAGTCAGGAATGAAGGACTGAAGTTGTGACTGGGAAGAAGGGTGTGTGAAGGTAAGGTGTATTATTTAGTTTTGTCTTTCATCACTATATATTTCATTGGCAATAAATTAAATTAATGTTCTCAACTAGAGTCTGGTTTGCCTGTGGTGGTAATTGGTGAGTGATCTTCCTGTCCTTATCAACCCACAAGCTTCTCCGTCTGATTTCACCTCCCTGTCTTGCTAAGGAGGGGGAGTAGAGAGTGGTTTGGTGGCCATCTGCCAGGCCCCCAGGGTTAACCCACTGCATATAGTTTGCTTTTGGTGTTGTAAGAAGTAGAAACTGCCTCTGGCTGACGGTTTCGTCTTGTGTAGAGACTTGTGCTTTCTGTCGTTTCCATGTCTATTGGTGTACCATTTGCAATGGCCCCATGATATGATGACACCAGAATCTACAGATACAGTTTCTTAAATCCAGCTTTTGGTAAATCAGGGGACTGATTCTGAACCAAGTTTATGTAATGGAAGTCATTGCACCCTGATGCGTTCAAAATTAATTTGAAGGACATGCAAAGGGTGTAACTTTCTTACATGTTCTAGACAGAATTTTTAGCACAGAACACAAGTTAAAATTATGAAAGCTTTTATAAGGATGTCCACGTTAATTAGTTCCTTCTAGCTAATAAATTATTCTTCTCTGCTAATCGGTTTATCATCAAATTACAATCTCCTTTCCCACTGATCTTCTAAAGTGTAACATTGCAAAATCACCTAAGGCGAGCAAAAGGAGCACAAGGTATGTGAGGCACAGAAAAAAGAAGGGAAATAAAAATGAAAATACCATGGGGTGAGATAAGAAGAAAAAGAATGATGGTAAGTATTTGAATGTGAAAATGCCAGAGAGCAAGAAGAAAGGGAAGAAAAATATTCTAAAGTAACAAACAGTAGCTATTCCCTTAATGAAATACTTATATGTACCTTTGAGTGTGCATGTAGTTACGTGTCTAGGAGATTCCCAGAGCACCTCTCAGCTAGAGAAAACTATAGCAATACATTTCAGACATCAACAAAGGTCCTAGAAAGGTGCCACAAGTAGATACTTTCTCTGCAGTTTGTAGTTTCTTGGTACCTCTGGTAAATCAGATCTCACTTCAAATTAGGTATTAAAATTGGAGGATTTTTAAAGGAGCTGTTGCAGGGTTAGTCAAACTGTACATAACAAAATAGAAAAGGCAGAGAGAGAGGGAGACTTCTGCTTTGGAAAGGATTAGGGAAAGGCGAACTTCTGTGGTGAACTTGACTGAGGAAAACCTTCATGCAGCACTGGTTGCCAAAAGCAATGAGAAAGGATCTCAGTGAAATTTAAAAAGCCATTCACTCAGTGTAAAGGCCCAGAGAGATATTAGCAGGCAATAGAAAAGCGCATATGCTACTTTGGAACAAGCTGCCTTAAAAGATGTATGCGGACTTGTATGCAACAGTTTAGAGTTGCTTTTTGGAATTGCATTCCAATTTTTTTGCTGTAGGAAGTAACCCATGTCCTGTGTGATGACTGAAAACTCCTACTGCTCTTTCTTAATTCACACAGTGATCTCTTGCAACCTCATTGTATCTTCCCATCAGCTTGGATTTTTAAACACAAAGGTGAACAACTGTTCTGCCAGTATGAGCTGCTCATGTCCTATGAGCTCATACTGTGTCTGAGTCAGATCTGACTTGGAAAATAATTCAGACTGCAGATTTTTCTTCACACTTATGCTTATTGAAAAGACTGAAAATCCTGGACTGTCTTGCTGACAGCATTGCTGTCCTATAATCATTTAATGTCTTTCTAAGTATCAGTGTGAATTTGCAGGAATAACTTCAACTGACCATGCTTTTTTGAACAGGAAGAAATAGCAGGTTTTCACATACAAGAGGTGCCAACCCACTCCAGTGTCAGTAGTGATTTTCCTTCCATCTTTTGCTGAGAATACCTAGTAATGTAATCTGTGAATTAAAGACTGATTGATCTGCAGAGCTCTTGCATGATCCCACCATCTGGATGCAAAATTACATTTAAAGAACTTCTTTTCATTTGTGTGAATTTTTTCGAAGTCTACGGAGCAGATGAGTATTCAGATGTCCTAATTAATCACAGAGGGAGAAAGGGAAGACAGTATTTATTTACAACACACAGAGTCCTAAGTAGAAAGACACTCCATCCTTCCATTTTTGTAGCTCTGTAAATTCAGTCCCTGTCCCTTTCCTCATTACCTTCAACCTCAAAAACTTACAGGAAAATTTTTTCCCCTTCAAAGTGAATGGTAACCTTTGAGAGTAACCAATTTCCCTTACTGAAGCCACTGAACTGATATAATCCAAATCGTCCCTGGTATGAGTCTACTGCTATTTAATGGGTCATGTATGCAAGCCCTGTCTATATATCCATCATGGGGTGTAAACCACAGGTGTGTTCAGTTCATAATGTGTAATGCTTTTAGCATGAATTGTTTATATTTTGTTCCTCCATGGTTTTTATAATGGAAGGCATTTCAATAAAGCCTTTTAAAGGCAAAAAACTGTAACATGCATTTGCAGTTAGATAATATATGATATGTAACATGATAATACATTTCAAAGTGGAAAAAAAAAAGGAAGAAAAAGTATAGACTTTCTTTCTTGAAGAAGTTTTATGGTTTGGCAGAGGTAAATGTTTCCCTTCTCGATATCCCTTTCAGTGAATTGCTTTTTGGTTTGTTTCTATTTTCCTTGATTTTCATGCTTTTAGGATCTGTACTAATTCTATTTGTATTCATACTATGTTCTGCAGTATTCTACATATATTTGTGGGCAAAAGAGCTATATGTGAAATGTTTTACGCAGAAGATGAGTACACATAAGAGTATAAAACATAAAAAAAATCAAACCAAATTTAACCAGAGACATAGTTCACACGTAAATTTTTTTATTTTTTTGGTGAGATTTTTAGGTCAGTGGTAAAACTTGGTTTATTTTGGAGCTTTTCAAGCAGGTGCTGCACGAGTTTTATAATGAGCATACAACCCTCTTTTCCATAATAGTGTCCAAACTGATTTTATTCAAGCTGGGTTTACCTCTGCATTTTAGCATTGTGCAGAAATCACAGATGCAGTTCTGGTCTGATTGAAGGTTAAGTATTGATTAGTTTTAGTGGAGGAAGGAATAACTATCAAGGTTTCTTACTATATTGAAGCTTCTGAAAACTATGTATAAAGCAAGAACAGAGTTTTGAATTGAGTGATCCCAACTGCTTAATGCTACTTTAATTTGCATTCACGAAAAGCAAGCCATAAAATTAGAGGAGGGAACGATGGAAAGAAAAATAAGGAAAGTTATGTTTAAGGGTAAATGC
>VZTU01026360.1:0-24500 GCA_013400835.1 Zapornia atra
TGTTAATAGGAATTAAACTAGGACGCTGTACTCAAAGCAGTAGTTAGGTACCATGATAACTCATGTGTATAAAAATGGGACAAAATAAAAGTATTCTACCAAGCCCTATTGATCTAACCATGTTTATATCTTACTATTATTATAATTACCAGACGGAGCTGCTGCTTCCACTAAGTCAAGGGAAAAAAATATTTACCTTTTAAAATGGAATGAGAAATTTATTTTTAGCTCGGGCATTTCTTATGCAGATATAATTTGTTTCAACATCAATACACTTCTGTGAAATTGAATGAGGTTGTCACAAAAGCAAGGAAAGAGACACAGTAGGAGCCTTTCTGCATAATAACTGGGAGAGGCAGTATTTCCACTTTAGAAAAACATCATTGAAATTACATCTCTAATTATTAAGTCTCTAGACATTTCAAAGATTTTTTTTTCTTCATTTTAATCCAAACACACAATTTTTAATAGCAACAGTTCTCAGCCTGTGCAAATGAGAGTTCGTGACTCTCTTTGAATTTCTGCCTTTTCAACAATATCACTCTGAAACAAAATGTGCTCGTATCCAGTGGTGCTCAATGCAGTGACAGAATTCAAATGTACTTACTAGAGATTTTCAGAAATATCTATCATTTTTCTTCACCCTCTAGGATCTGCATGAACTACAGCATCTTTACATCACTGACAATAACTTGGATCACATTCCATTGCCGCTCCCCGAAAGCCTCCAAGCTCTGCATCTTCAGGTAGGCTACAAAAGTAACAGTTCTATATACCATTTTCAAACAGTAAGTAAAACAGGAAAGGATGACTGTTGTCTTGGTTTGGGGTTTGGGGGTTTTTTCTTTGTTTATCCAAATGTGTACTTGCTTGACTAAGCAAACTATTGGAAACATACAATGAATGACTGCAGTATTTGAAAGAAGTAAAATTTAACTCAGCTGAGCATTAACGATTAGAATTTGTAATACAATATTTTTCAAACAAAAAATTCCAGATTTATTGTTTGAACATGATTATAGTTAGGTTCACAGCTGTCAAAAGCAATATTAGTACAGAGTCTTCAAAACTATAAATCCCTCACACTGCTCATGCAAACCTTCCAACAGGAATACTTTTAAATACCCAAAACAAGTTGCTTTACATGTTGGTTGTAAATATACCCAGTGCATTTCATTCTCTTAATAAAGGTCATTCCCTGTTGCTAACGTCCTTTCAGCCAAACGTTTCAATTTGACAATGTTGGAAAATCCCATCCATCATCCTTCTGCAATCTGTTTTTCCAGTATTTGCTTTTACCTAAACCTTTGTTTCTGAATTCTGCCTTTTAACCTTTTCCATCTCTGCTTCTTTCGCTTTATCTCCTCATGTACTAATGCCCAGTTTTGATTATCAAAGATGTTTTTATTTATTACATAAAACAGAAAAAAACCCCTTTGAATAAATATCCTGGTATACCATACATGATTTTACCTCTATCGACAAATAAATCTATAAAAATACTTTGCCTGATAACTTTTTTTCAACCTGCCTGTGCCTGTAAATGAAATATTCAGTGCATTTGTTACAGACCAAACCTAGTGAGCTGGACTTTTTCCATACCAATTTTCTGACTAACAAAAGAATGGAGAATAGAAGAATTTTCAGCCAGCCCTCATTTTAGGCAATGACCTTTTAAGTTTCAATTTCTAGACAATATTGCATTTCTGTTAATTTCTGAAAATGGTTCACTTCAAGAACAAAAGCTCAGTGAAGATAAGGTATATAAGAGGAACTTAAAGAAATAAAACCTAAAGCATTCAATTTTGCCTGTATAAATAAAGATATGGGTTAATCTAATGTGAGAGAGCCTGAGGGAAATAAATTTGCCACAGATCAAGTTGCAGATTTCTGCCTTTGCAGGTTGAGGTGTATCAAGATGTCAGGATGATAATTATGGGTCTATGGTTTTTGGACTGGCCTATGCTGGTTCCAATTTGTGTTAATAAAGCTGTTCAGTATAATGCCGGAAATGAGAATGTTCTATACATCTAGCAGGCCCCTCCTGCAAAGTCTGTCTCCACTACATGGTTTGAGTTACTTAGCTTTGAAGTGTTCCTCTGGCCAAGAGATTTTCTCCACGCTTGGAGGATTTCTTTGTTGACGACTTGCAGCCACAATCTGGTCCCTTGAGTTCAAACAACTATCTCTTTCGACACTGAAAATACATCCATGAATTGTTCTTTAAAGGGTGAAAAACTACTGTCAGGCAACTATTCTGATAGTTCATCAGTGGTTTTGGTTTTTGGGTGGTTTTTTTTAGAACAACAACATTCAAGAGATGCACGAAGAGACTTTCTGCAAAATGAAAGATTTTACTTACGTACGTAGGGCTCTTGAAGACATCAGACTGGATGGTAATCCCATCAACCTGAGCAAAACACCTTATGCATACATGTGTCTACCCCGTTTGCCAGTTGGTAACCTCATCTAAGCTTTGACAGAATACTGTCATATACTCTAAAGACAAACCACCTACACTAAGCAAGATGCTTTTTTTCCAAATCTCATTCATTTGGGTACTATTTCTATTAATAACAAAATTAGTTACTGAGATACAAAAATAATACTAAATGCTAAAAGACAACTCCATTTTCTACCCAACTGTACCTTGTATAGCAATATTAATATTTTACTACAAAAACTGTACTGAAGGCAATAAAAGATCATTGTAAATGCAAAATTCTATGCTGAATTATTAAGATCTAATGTATGAGTTCTAAAATTAAATAATTTTATATGTTAAAATGTAACTATAACATAGTAAAAAATGAAAATAAAATGTATACACAATAGAATATTTATTGTCTTTTCATTTCATTAAATATTTGTCTCAGAGACACCTCCATTTTTCTACCTCTTTCTTTAAAGGTCCCTTCATTTTGGACAAGTGCTAGCAATATTCCAAAACATGTTTTCTTCAGCAAGCAGAATCTTTCCTTGAATCAATGATGAAATATAGAGCTTAAACTTGTATCAAATTAGCCCCCAAAAGTACATAAACTATTTCTTTATACCATTGCAGTAATCTGTCTTTTTAATGCTGATGAGGTCCAAAGCTGTCTTCTGTATCTTTGAAGTTTGCCTGTCAGGCTATCTGACTAATTGAAATCTATTGGAGAAATACTGAACCTTATTCTGCACAGGAGTGTTCTATAGTGTGTACCTGCAGTTTAAAGACTGTTTTGCGACCTACTCTCTGATCAAGGACAGTGAGGAAAGAATATGTTGCAAAAAAAAAAAACAAACCCAGAAATTCCTGTGGTAGGTAAAAAATCAACTATTGCACTCTAGAAGTCAAGAAATACTAAATGATATATCATCTGTCTCTAAACTCTGCCTTGGAAGAAACCTCCAAAACCACGGACTAGAGCTCCATCCCCTGCATAGTGGTCAGCTGTACTAATCTAACCTAGATCTAATTGAGTTGTGGAAATCTAGCCAGGGAGTTTGTAGTTGCTGTGTATATATTTTTTTCTTTTTTTGGTGTGGTTTCTCTGAACTTCAGTCATTGTTCCACGTTATAAATCAGACTGAGTCTCATGGAACTCAGTTGCGATGCTCAAGTGTAGACCAGCTTCACGTGAACAGACCTCCTGACGCTCGCTACCATGAGCCTTAGCTTTTCTTCTGCAGCTCAGTATCCTGCCACAGCACTGCCAAGCATAGAGTCTAAGACTGTGCTTGTCTTTCAAGCACTTCCTCATTCAAGTACATGACAAACATATGCCTGTGTTAGGGAAATGTTCAGACTTCTGCAGCTGTGAATGTGTGATACAGGCAAAAAGTCAATGTGAAATTTCACCAAAAGGAATTGTTCCAGAACTGTACCAAAGGAGAAGCAGATCAAAAAAAAAAAATAATCCTACAATGGGTCCTTTGGCCAGCAATGTTATGCCTGGCATGTACCTGAAATAGAAACAGCACTGGGGGTGCAGAAAATAGACTATTCTTACTGGCTTCTGTTTCCACTGACATGAGGACTCCTAGGGAATATTATCAAGGCCACCAGCAGCAAGTGTAGCTATCATCTTTCACCGACTTCTGTGAGTGAAAAGCCTTTAGAAATTTTCTCCTTCTACTTCTCACTACTTTACCAAGTGAATGTGCGTGGACTCAAACGATAAAGATAGGTAAAACCAGAACAACTAAGCGCCTTGAAAAAACTGCAAAATGGAAAAAACTAACCATCAGAGACTATGCCCAGTCCTGTACCCTTACTAGAAGTCTACTTCCTAAGGAAAACAGAAATTAAGCCATTAAAAAGGACAATATTCTGGTGCAAGTTCACAAGGCCAAGCACACTTACTACCTTCTCACTTTCATTCATTTTATATATAGAATATCTGTTGTGATCTTCTTATATTGTGAGTGGATGTTCATTCAAAATACCAGTTCCTTCTGTTCTCTGCCACTGAATATACTACTTTTCACCATTCACATCATTGACATCTGCAATGTTGAAGAGTATCCTCACACTTACTTGGTTGCATTTAAGAGCAATGTTTGCATGAGTTTCTGTAATTATTTCAAGAGTTATGTATATGAGATTTGGGGCTTTTATTTCTTAAAAAGAAAGGAGGCTAACAAGAATTTCAGCCAATAAAATAGAAAACTCATAGTAGGTAAAAGATGGGTGGGTTTAAAAAAGTAAGTAAACCATAAGGATACAATAGAGGGAGAGAATCTTATTTCTCTGTAAATGCAAACATTTTTCTCAACAACCAAATCAGGCAGGCTTTTTAGAAGCAAACCCAGACCTGGACCAGCCTAACAACAACTAATTGCTTCGTAATTTACTCAGGGGATACAAAGGGGTACCTTTTCTACACAGGAAGACAGGTGTACTGCTTTAATTTCAATTCTCTGTCTTCCAGACTGGAAAGTATATATATTCTTTGTATTCAGAGTCAGAGTGCCTGAGTAACAAATGAAAGCTATTACATTTGCAGATAGTTCTCTTTGCCAAATACTCAATATTGAGGCAAGAACGTTCTATTCTTCTGCTATGAATAAAGAACTGAATAATAATAACTGCTATAGGGGGTTGGACTCGATGATCTCTTGAAGTCCAATTATGGGAATCTGTGAATGCCAACCCCCATCCCCCACCAAATCCTCGAAACCAAACAGCGATTCTCAGATTTTTCTGTAGCCAAGCCCTATTTGAGGAAATTGTCTGTGCTTTATTGAATTCAGTTCCTCATCTCTTCCCATTGATCCTTTGTGCACTATTCTACTCATAACACAGGATTTGGGTGCCTGCAGAAAACACCTTCAATGTTTGACTCACTGGGTCCAGAGTGGGACAACAATTGAGGTATCTGATGCCTTCTGTGCTGCAGGACTTCAGTGCCATGGAACATAAACAAAACCAGTCAGTTACTATGACACAGTGATTGTGGTATCAAGTCCCCAGACCTGCCTCGTTCTGTTTGGGTTGCATGATACTAACTCCACTTACTCTAAATCCACAGTCTGGAAAGGTATATTCTGTTCTGAATTCCTTGTTTAACCAGGCCTTACACTACCCTTCTATCATGAAAGGGTTGTCAGAGGTAACACAGTTGATGCTCTTCACACTAGAGAAAATAGTCCAGAGGTTAACACTAATGCCAAGGTTGTTTGAGTCATGTGTTATCCAATCTGCTGCTGTTTTCCACCACTGCTGTCTGGACACATAAAAAAGTCCTGGAGGTGGACAGAGGCCTATCTTCAGGGGTTAACTTCTGCAAGTCCCTCTCTGCTAGTCCACACTCTTAGAAAGGCTCTATTAGTGAATCACAAAAGTAAATCCAGTGCTGGTTTCAAAAGAAAAAAGATTACTGTTACATTTTGTAGATGGTTCAGTGCAGCAGTCTTGAGTTTGACATCTTTTGGGAATGTTTGCTGGGACTGTCGTAGGAGGAATTAAAATATATAAATCCTTTCTTGGCCTGGAGACTGAACTGTGATGAGAGGATATCAGGTGTCTGAAGCAGTAGAGCTGTGTTACCCTTGCGTTCCTCTCAGTAAATCCTGTTAACTTAGCTTTTGTTCAGAGATTTGGCTATTTCTGCTACTAGGTTCTAGAGCTGGGAGGATGCAGGGTTGACTCAGCAGCACAGCCCACTGATCAGTACAAATGTTCCTTCAGTCACAGGACCAACCCGATGTTAAATGTCTAGTTCCTATCAAGGCACTCATCTGAAAGGAAATCCATGCAGATACATTCTGTGGAAAGACTGAAGCTGTCAGTGTTCAAAGAAGAGAGAAGCGATGAAATCAAATCAAACCAAACCAATCATTGAGAGTATTAAACTACTTTTACACGTTTAAAAGATTTATTTTTTTTTTACAGATTAAAGATGAAGCTACAATGCAGTTTGGAAAAAGCTGTCTTTGCTTCATCAATATGTCTCTCTAGCAGGCACCTTTGATACCTCATTCAAAACTGATCAGAGGTAAAGGAGCATTATTAATTGAATGGACTGCTAAAGAAAATCTTCTATTCAATCTGGCAAGGCCCCTGAGTGCTACAATCTGACCATGAGGTAAAGAATGGCCACAGAAACTGCCATAGCTAACATGATAAGCCAGAGAAAGCTTTCCAAAATAGTCACTATGTTTAATGGCATCACCAGAATGCTACTTGATACATCAAGTTTGAGATCACAAACTGTATCAGGAATAACAGCTTTACATTCAGCAAAGATTATGAATCTTCCTCTTTTTTTCTTCTTTTTTTGTTATTCCCCTCTGGAGCTGAGCTCAGTAACTGTCAAGACTCATAAGCAAAAACTCTGCCTGTCTCTAGAAAAAACACTGAAGGAGATTTTTTTACTAATGTGCATCAGCAGTTAATCATTTCATGGACTACTACTGCCATCGCGTGTTGAAAAACAGTAACACTTGCTATCATACCAAAGCCTAACATTTAGGGTAGATGTGACTCGTCTTCGTTTATGTTTGGTAAGTCTCATCCTATGGACATTTTTTCCTTTCATCTCTAATGAAAGCTGAAGGAACAGAAAATTTCTGCAAGAGAAAACCACAGGAAGGTTGTCTGTGTTTTGTTTTGTTTTGTTTTAATCAGCCTAAGATAAAAACGGGAAATAAATTCATTCCGTATGGACTACTGCAAACAATTTATCTTTTTTTTTTTTTTTAAATCTACTATTTTTTCTATTCTTTTAAATAAATATACTGGAAATACCATCAGAACAATATATGTCTCAGGGCATAATAGTGTACAGATGCTCTAATCATTAAGCACAAGTGTTCTAAGTCCTTGATGACACCTCTTAGCAAACGATGGACACAGAATCTGGTGCAAATGTGGATTTACAACACTTACTATGAAACCATAAGCCTGCTTTGACAGTATCAGTTGATGGAGAGGGAGCCTAAAACAATAAAGCCCCACTTCATCCTACTACACAAGCCTTGTTAACTTCCACAGCCATAAAACCACACCCTTATCTATCTGTGGTGAGTATGAGGACACAACATCTGTTTTTTTACAAATAAATGTATTGTATAACACCTGTCCTCAGTGTAGAGGTATTTAATAAGGCTTTTTCTCTTCACCACAGCAGACAAATATATTTATGTGTCCCAGAAGCCAATAAAAGAGATGCTACAAATAGCACTTGTGATGTAAATATAGTATACATTGAAAATTAATCTTGAGATAGGCCTGACATTCATCTTGCTACCTTTCACAATAGAAGAACAGGAATTAGCTTCAAAAGATGATGTTAAGGATTGGATGAAGCATTTTGAGCCAGGAGAGCAGAAGGGCTTTTGGCAGTGCTGACTGTTCAACTTATGAAAGTTACTCCCTTTGCAGTCTTCCTCTGCTACATGAACAGAATAACATTCAGTTGTACAAGGTGCTTCAAGACAGGCAAAAATTAGGATTAACTAACATTAAAACTAGACTTGGTCTGCAGCCTGCAACCTGGGTATATGTGGGAGGGAGGTGCAGATCTGCCCCATCCACCCACTGGCTCTGTTGAGGTCACAAAGGCTGGTGTCCTTGTCACCACCATCATGCCCATGACATAAACATGCTTCAGGTGGGGGTAGCAAGGCAGTCTGTTACTTTGTCCTCAGGCCATCCTAGGTGAAGACTCTCTATAGGACGGCAGGGCATTGGCATGCGGAAGACTCCCTCCCAAGCTTCCCAACTAAACATCCCCATGGGAACAGGGATGCTGCTCTTGCTAGAGGACGACACCACAGCAGGAGGTATCACCCCAGGTACAAGCCATCCAGCCATGCCACACTGCTGGCCAGAGTCAATCCTGGGCAGCATGAGATGCCATGGCAAGGTGAGGGCAGTGGCAACAGGCGAGGGAAGCAGCTGAAGGTGGACAACATGCCCCACGTGCTCCGGGTGCACAACAGGGCCAGCAGTGGCAGAAGACAACGATACCAACAGCAGCGCAGGAGAAAACACAGGCGGAAGGCTCCCTCCCAAGCTTCCCAACTAAACATCCCCCATGGGAACAGGGATGCTGCTCTTGCTAGAGGACGACACCACAGCAGGAGGTATCACCTCAGGTACAAGCCATCCAGCCATGCCACACTGCTGGCCAGAGTCAATCCTGGGCAGCATGAGATGCCATGGCAAGGTGAGGGCAGTGGCAACAGGCGAGGGAAGCAGCTGAAGGTGGACAACATGCCCCACTTGCTCCGGGTGCACAACAGGGCTAGCAGTGGCAGAAGACAACAATACCAACAGCAGCGCAGGAGAAAACACAGGCGGAAGGCTCCCTCCCAAGCTTCCCAACTAAACATCCCCCATGGGAACAGGGATGCTGCTCTTGCTAGAGGACGACACCACAGCAGGAGGTATCACATCAGGTACAAGCCATCCAGCCATGCCACACTGCTGGCCAGAGTCAATCCTGGGCAGCATGAGATGCCATGGCAAGGTGAGGGCAGTGGCAACAGGCGAGGGAAGCAGCTGAAGGTGGACAACATGCCCCACTTGCTCCGGGTGCACAACAGGGCTAGCAGTGGCAGAAGACAACAATACCAACAGCAGCGCAGGAGGAAACAATATTTAAACAGAGAGGACGAGCTAGGGCAACAGGAAAGAGAGAAGGACCTTGTGGACCAGGACCCATGTTCCTTCAATAGCTGCAGGGGAAAGGGTGGCCAGCACAGGTCTTCTGTGCAGAGACCACAGCATGAGCAACCTAGGGAGACAAACTGGCAGGGTCACAATTGGAGGAGGTATCAACAACAACATACTGAGCCGCCCGATCAAGTCCAGGCAGCTGGCCAAGAAGAAGTGATCTTCTGGAGTGTGAAGAAGCACTGCTGGGTAAAAAAACTGCACGTGCCCACAGCAATACTGCAAAAATGCAAAAATGTGCCTCCGTCCCATGAACATGGCAGGGCTCTGCCTGCCAGGGATGTGTACACCCCACAATACCAGCCAGTACATCATGGACCAGCATGAGGATACATGGAGAAACAAGGAGGAAGCAGCAACAGCATTGTCTGGAGGAAGCGGTAACTACAGCACTGCAGATGAGAACTTCCATTTCCCTTCCATGGCCCAGGAGATTGATGACACATCTACAGAAGAGGAAGAGGAGGAAAGTTCACAGCCTGCCTGCCAATATTAGAAGTGCCGACATGATATCTACTTTGAAACCAAAAGCAAAGGAATGCATAAGGAAAGCATCTTGCCATTCAGCTCCCTAAATAAATATATATCTGCATTTCTCACACTGCTGCCTACTACTGCCTAGTCATTCACATCCACTGAGATGGGGCTGATAGTGTAAGAACCACAAAAGCAGAAAGGTTAGCACTGCATATGCCAAAGTGGTCAAAACCACTGGCCCAGAGATTTCTCTTGTAGCAACCCTGTGTTCTCCTCTCATACACATGCTCCATCCAGGAAGGTTTTTAAGTACATTACTATGCTCCACGGAAAGCAGACAGCCTTACTAGATGATTAAAACAATAAAACCCACACTAAAGAATAGAGGCATTTATTTTTTAGTGTTAGAAAAAAGAGTATTAGTTGAAAATATTTTTTATCATAAACAGACACCAAAACCTGTTTATCCATGGTTGAAGTGTGTATTTGCATATATATGCACGTATACATTCTAAAAGCAAAATAAATGCAGCTCCAGACTAGGAGAAAAGAACATAAATTCCCATTTGGGGCACAGAAGCTTGGTCACAGACCATGCACCCTGACCTGTCATGAATTCTCATATCATTTTCCTTTTACTAAAGGTTAAGAGGAGACAGAGGCTTGGTTTCACTTTTTAAGATGACTGGAACTAAAGCCATGGGAACTGCCACAAATATACTAGCATTTTCATCTCAAAGTGAAAGAACTGTGTATGTCAATATCTCAGTTTTGTGTGGCTGGGTTCTGGTGGAGAAGGGGGGACTGCAGAGAGGGCTTCTGCAAGAAGCAGCTAGAAGCTCTCTGCGGGTCCCAGAGAGAGTAAACATCAGCTGATTGAAGGCCAGAGTCACCTCTCACCAAGGCCGAGCCCATCAGTGATAGTCACAGCAGCTCTGGGAATCACATTTAGGAGAAAAAAACCGCAAGATGCTGCATTTTGCCACCGGAGAAGGGAGTGAGAAGATGTAAGGAGCTGTGCAGACACCAAGGCCGGTGAAGAAGATGGGGAAGGGGGAAGGGTACGAGGCACTCCAGGTCCCGGAGAGAGAGATTCCCCTGCAGCCCTTGGAGAAGACCATGGTGAAGCAGGCTGTCCCCCTGCAGCCCATGGATGACACGGGGAGCAGAGATTCCATCTACAGCCTGTGGAGAGACTGACCAGGCTGCAGCAGGTTTGCTGGGGGACTCGTGACTCTGGGGGGGATGAGGCTGGAACAGTCTGGGTCTGAAGGTCAGCATCCCATGAAAGGGAGTGATAGAGCAGCTTTGGTGGGCATCTGGCCTGTAGCCGGGGCCAAACCACCACAGTCAACTAGCCATCACAAGAGAAAAGCAGTGGTCAAAAACTCTTGCTTTAAGGAGCTGTTTAAGAGAGAATGATACTGATCTGGGCTAGAGTTTTAAAAGAAGGAGAAAGAAGAGTGGAGTTAGAAGGAAAGGCTGTCTGAGACTCCTGTATTTGTGGACAGGAAAAGATAGAATATGTTGACAGAAGCCTTTTCTAAGCCTTTGGTTTAAGTTGAGACAAAGTCTAAAAATCAGCTAGCTATAGAAACACTCAATTTTTTATGTTTCTAGTGAAACAACCACAAAAAACCAAAAGGAGAAATAACATCAATATTATAGTTTTGCTATTGATATCAATATGCCTTCTGTCTAAAAAGCTCCTATGTATAGGTATTTGGTTTTATATATAAATATATATATATATATATATATAAATTTCTTGAACACCTTAGAAGTAAGTGGCCATGTAGATCTGTAGATCTATCTTTTCCCTTTGGGTTCTTTTCTCTAACTGTTTAAAAATCCCAAATGCTCTTACTAAAGTTCACCTTTACCTCTCATAATGCTTTAATACATTTTGCTCTTCCTCCCTTGCATTCTGCTTCACTGCTAGTTTATAGGAACCCTCTTAAAACATTAGAACTTGAATATTTAGCAGTATGGAAATCTCTTTATTTGTCAGAAATCCTCATTTTTAGCTCCCACATCTTGACATAGCATATGAGGTGATATCATAAACTCTAATGGGATAGGGTGGTATAGAGAGAGAGAGAGTCAGTAAAGCAGAAGAAGGAAAGGTTTGGTATGCCATAAACTATCTAGCAGAAAGTGATACTTTATGTTAGACTTCTCTAACCCTTACTTAATTGCAAACCATGTTACTACATTTATTCCTGAATCAGTGTAATTTTTAATCTTTTTGGTGCCTGTAAGAATAATTTGAAACTTTCCTAATCATGAGGAAAATAATTTGAAAAAGTGTAAGTTTTATAGCCTTATTATAGTACGCCCTTTTGGTACATTTCTGCCTTTGAAAGGCAATAAAAGCTTGATAAACCCTTTAGGCTTATCAGAAGGGATCTAGATGGATTGGAGCATTGGACAATGATTAATGGGATGAAATTTAACAAGTACAAGTGCTAGATTTGCACACAGGACAGGCTAATGTCAGGCACAAGTATGAATTGGGAGAGGAGTGGCTGGAGATCGGTCCTGCAGAAAAGGGTCTGGTGGTGCTGGCTGGCAGCAGGCTCCGTATGAGCCAGCAGTGTGCCCTGGCAGCTGAGAGGGCAAACCACATCCTGGGGCACATCAAACACAGCATCGCCAGCCCATCAAAAGAGGTGATTGTCCTGCTGTGTTCAACATTGGTGCAGCCTCACCTGCAGTACTGTGTGCAGTTCTGGGGCCAACAATATAGGCAGGATCTGGAGGTCCTTGGAGGCTGTCATGGTTCAGCCGCAGGCGGCAGCTGAGCACCACTTGCTGCTCAGGCATGACAGGGCACATGAGAGTGGTTCAAAGCTATGGCAGGGGAGGGTTAGACTGGATGTTAGGAAGCATTTTTTTACTGAGGGGGTGGTTAAACACTGCAAGAAGCTTCCTAGAGAGGTGGTTGATGCCCCAATCCCATCAGTGTTTAAGAGGTATTTGGACAATGGTGTTAGTAACGTGATTTTTTTGTCAGCCATGAAGTGGTTGGGTAGTTGGACTAGATGATCATTGTAGGTCTCTTCTGAGTTAAATTATTCTATTCTATTCTATTCTATTCTATTCTATTCTATTCTATTCTATTCTATTCTATTCTGTTGTAATGTTAACAACTGGGGCATCACAGGAACAGGAAAGAGAATTTTCCCAAAACCATTTCATATTTAATTCTCAAGTATTATCATATTCTCATTCAGAATGTTTCTATTTAACTCTTCTTAATAGTTTTTAAATTATAGGATTAAGATAAAAATCTTCTTTTCCTTTATGGATAAGGGGAGACTTGACCAATATATATTTTTTTTTTAAGTGACTTTCCTTATCAAGATGATTTGTAAGAACTGTCTGAGATTAGAAGAGGAAAACGGTTTCATTCTTTCTCCCTCTTAATTAACTTTCAGTAGTATGTAAGAGCGAATTAGTTTTCAGTAAATATTTTGACAGAATTACAAATGACATGATGCTAGCAATCACTCAGAATCGACATTTTGGTCAAACTGAGTATTCTATTAACTCAATCTATACTGCATTCTTGGGATATACATTTTAGTGTGAATTTCAGATCCAATGTGCTGAATAATGTTTATAAAAGTGACATTAAAAAAACCCCCACAACATAGTTTACTTTGACAGTAGAAAAGAGAAATGTTTATATTTTGGTGTGGAAGATGGTATCACGGCTGAAGTTTGGCGTAATCATATTAGCTACAGGTTTCTCCTAAAATGAGTAGTGATGTAGCACAATGCTTATTTTATTACTTATATCTTCATTGACTTAATTTTGAAAATTAACAGGAAGTTCACGTCTCTATGGGGTTCATTTGTTTGGGGTTTTTTGGTTTTGTTTTTAAAATTGTCATTCTACTTATACAGATCAGTAGTAGTACATGATCACAGTTTGCAAACAGTTCATAATGTTCACAGAACAGTGGAACTGTTATTTCAAGTAATATGAATTATTGTTCAGTATTCAGAAAAAAAAAGAAAAAAAAAAGGTCTTCTTTACCTAATAGGTCTTTGTTCTTAAAGCCCTATGAAACAGGATTTATTTACTTATTCCTTTTCTCTGTTTTGCTGCTGTACTAGAAATTATGAGAATGCAATACACCAGTTGGTACAAAATACTTATAATTTGTTACAGCATATTTTCCCTATTTGCAATCTACAAGTTATGTGTCATCTTCTTGACTTCAGTGATGGAGCACTGACATTGTATTGCTCAGGGGGTGCCATGCAGGAGACTTAAAAGAACCTGGATACGATCTGAGTTACAAAATTGAAATGCCTTTCTTCAGAATTACTTCTGCCAATATTTATATAAAATGTTAATCTTTCAAAAGCATTCTGGAAATAAACCTTTTTAAAGCCTGTGTTTGGAATATCTGACTATTTCTTCTATTTGATTTGCTTTTGTAATAAAATTGGGAAAAGCAGCTCTCTGGTACTGCTCAATAATATAGCAGAGCATGGTTTAAATACCAAATTTCTGTCTAAAATGCTTCTCGGGAAAAAGAGTTTATTGTGTTTTAACAGTTTTATTTTCTGACAAAAGAAACTACAGTTGTTAGATGAGTCCTGTCCATGAGTACCATTTAATCTCAGGAGCACAAGGAAAATTTTGGGTTTTAATTTATTGCTGTGGTTAGGAGATAGAAAGGGGAAAAATAAAACAAAAACAAAAAGGAGCCTGAGCAAATTCTGCTAAAGGGATTATCTATAATAGTGTCCCAAGAGGTTATGAGCCAGACCTAGGGAATGCACAGTAAAAACAGTAGCTGAGAGATAATACCAGTTGCTTCTTTTTCCACCTTGTTTTTTTTTCATAAATATGGGCTATTGTAGCAACTTTTTTTTGCTCTAAAGTGGTCTTGCAGGTAAAAGGTTGAAGCAACACTAAATTTATGGCAACATTTTGAACTGATCTTGTTTTTCAAACTACATATTATATGTAAAGTAAGTTCTCCAGACAACCAGTATCTAATGATTCCAAGCTGAGGTGTAAATACTTTCAAATATGTCACACATCAACAGAATGAGAATGTGAATTATGTATAAGGATAACACTTCTTAATCCAGACGAATAACATTTCTTAATGACTCCTGAAATATATACTGCCTAAAACATGAATTTATTGTGAACTGTGTCTGAGTATTTCTGATGGCATCTGAAGGTATATAAAGATCAGCTTGGCATTGACATTTATATTGGAAAGCTCATTACATAAAAATCTAAATCACTAATATTTTTACTTTACATAATTAAATATATACTCAATTTGGTAATCAAGGCCAACAGGGTACTTCTATAAATACCAGTAATGGCATTCCTCAGGCCAATATCTCTTTATTTTACATTACTGAAGCAGCAAGGCTATTTTTACTATTTCTTATTTCCTGATAGTGGTGCTGGAAAACAAAGTCCTGATCTTCATTTACTAAATGTGACATTGATGGAACTAGTTATGGCCTCCTGCTCCTTCCCCTGGGAGTGTATCATACGAGCAGCACAGCAAAGCAGTCTCCCTTCCTTTCCATGGTCTTACATGCCAGAAACAAGGGATCAGAATGATTGGTGCTTCGTTTTAGGCATTTCATGCAAAGATTGGCCAAAAATAAGTGGAGAACAACCTTGCAGCCACTAGTGTAGCACATTATATTGAGAGGATAGAAATCTGGATTCCTCTCTGTGCTCCAGTGTGCAATTTATGGTACTACAAAGTTGTACAGAGTCAAGAGAACATATTAAAGCCATAAGAATAATGGGCACTCGGGTTTCCTGAGGTAGTATTGAAATCACTGAGCTATTCAGTCCATGATTCTGTGCTTAAATGATGATAGAACAGTATGATCCCCACCTTCATAAACTTTGAAAAATCTCTTATTTGAATCTTTGTGGCATAAACATATTAGAAATTGAGTGCATGCTATCTCTAGGACAGGGTTAGTAACATATTAATGCAAAATAGCTATGACCACATAGGTTATTGACAGGTTCATAGTTAGCTAACTCTTGAGAAAGTTGAATTATCCCTCGTGATGTAGTAGCTTAATTACCATGTCTCATTCCCAAAACAGCTTATCCTACAGCTCTGTGTCACAGTTATTCCTGAGGTCTCCTTGTTGCTGTTAGCTTGGTAACTTAGATAACCCACTGTGACAAGTGAAAGGCTCTCTGTTGGGTGTGAGGATGGGTTCCCTTCAGGTCCCTTGAGAAAGCTGCTAATGAAAATGGAAAAGGATTACTGAGAGAGCCTTTTAAAGAGAAGCAGTGGGATGCATCCATCTTTATTCCTCTTTCACAGTATTATGATTCAAAGAAGCGGTTGAGAGAAAGTTAGACTAAGCTAGGTCTGGAAACAAGGATATCATGGAGAGAGTCCAGTGAAGAGTCAGAAGACTGTTAAGGGATTGGAGCATCTGACATGATGAGCTGCGGAGAGAGCTGGGAATGCTCAGTATGAAGAAGGCCAAGGGAGATCTTATTAACATCTATAAATGCCTAATGAGTGCAGTACAGAAGAAAAAGTCAGACTCTTCTCAGTGGTACCCAGTGAATGGACAAGAAGCAAGGGGCACAAATCAAAATACAAGCAATTCCATTTAAATATGAGAAATACTGACCACCCCAGTGAGGGTGATCAGACAGGGAGACAGATTGTCCAGAAAAAGTCTGGAGTCTTCCCCTCTGGATCTTCAGTTCCTGACAGGGCCTGGTCTAGCAGACCTTATTCTGAGCAGGAGAGTGTTTCAGCAATCTCCAAAGGGACCTCCCAAACTCAGACATTGTGTGATTCTATAAGCACTTTACTTTGGCTGTCTTTTTATCCTTTGGCAACAAGAGTAGTTGTTAATCGCTATTCTAATAAACCAGCAATTCTACTGGAAACAGTTCCACACCCTTAATGACTGCATAACAATGCTGCTTTGCATTTACCATCCTAATAATCACAAATGAACTTTTTGAAAAGCAATACAAATTTTGCAGGGATTATAATTTAAACAGGTGTGGCTTACAATATACATCTGATATGTAAACATTGGAAACTATTACAAGCACTGTTTAAACTAAGCCATGTAAATGTAAGAATTGCAAGGTTAAGGATATGCTTAAAAGAAAACCAAACAATGTAATATTTATTAATTTATTATTACGTTTTTGCAAATGAGACATCCACATTATTTACTATTATGTAGCAATATTATTAAAAAATACAAAGTGTAACATCCTTCAAAATCCATGAAATCTAGCCTGGGACTGCAAAGCACTGGATTGATTATCATTCTGTGATGACTGCTGTTATTGCTACACCAGAACAGAAATTTGTGCACCTTGCTTTAATAGATGTTTAAGAGATGAATATACAGTACTTGAAAATTATATAGTTGTTCACAAAGAGTGCAACTAAAGTACTTTCTGACCCCAGACTTCCCCATCCAGGAACTCTTCAGCCATGGTAAGTGCTTTCTCTAAAGCCAGCTCTTTCCCAGCCTCCCATTTCTTTAGACCTCTTCCTCAGTCGTCTCCTCTGAGAAGTTCCCAGACTGAGTAGCTGAATGTTTTCCATGTTCCCACCTTACTCCCACTATAAACTTTCATCTACTCCAGTACACTAAAATGCTCAAGGGACTGTTGTGCAGCTCCCCATGCCATTAACTTGGAGCCTGGCATTATTTTTCCCTGAATGAACTAGTGCTCTTTCAGGCAATATTTGGGAGTTAGTATGGACTCGAAACCACACAAAACCAGAAGTCTGGATATGGCCATCCTATTTTGGGTGATCTGAGCTATACAGAAATAACCTATGCTTTGTTGGCTGGCCTCAGGGACAGAGAGGCCCATTTTATCCATTAATACAAACAGAGCTTTGTGCTTTGTTCCAACCTGTATATCCTTCCTTCCATTATTTCATCCATTTTTTTCTCTCCTCTAGGTTCGAATTAAATATTTTCTCCTTGATAGAATCATGAGGTCACATAGAAGAGTGGCAAGCTTTCTACTCTGAGGTTAGACTCAGCCCTCAGTCAGCCTGCAAAATCTTTCTAAACCCTTTCCAACCCTGCACCAAAATACCTGCTGGTGTGTGTGCCCATGTGGGTAGCATGTGTATGCTCAGGGCAGTGGGATCCTCAGTCAAACTGCAAAACCTTTGCAAATCTATAGTTTAAACTAAACTGTACTTCCTTTAAAGATTCATCAATGGAAGAAAATGAAGTGGTTTTTTTCATTCACAACAGAAGAGGTATGCCCTAAAACAAAAACATTCTTCAGTTCAACATCAAATTCCTCCTATAAAGTACAGGAGTTTGAAAAAAGGGACCATAAGGATTTTTAGCAGAGACATAACACCTTTTTGTAGTCTTGTTCTCAGAAACAGCTAAAATAAATTTGTCTAAAAGTTAAACCTGAGGAAGCTATCCAAGACGGAAAATTTCAGTCCCACACTCAATCTGTCGAAGTTGCAAACACCTGAAGGTGGGGTATTGTAGTGAGAATTGCCATTGATAATTACCATTCAATTGCCAGTGCTTAAAATTACAAAGCAGCGAACCATCAACAAAAACTGCACACATGTGAAGCAATTGTTCCCTCATGAATTTACACCTGAATAAAACCATATTCTGAAGAACACAACAATACACCAGGGGGAATAAACAACTTTGGTCTCTACCAACAGTTTTTGTACCTAAAACCTGAGATGGAAATAATCCCATCTAACATGAGGAGCCTACAAAGTCAGTAGACCCTTACAGGGCTTTAAGAACAGGGTCCACATGAGGAAAAATGAGCTTCATCCCTGCAAGTGCAAGATACATTCTTGAGGTCACACTGAGCGTAGGTCCATGCCTCATCCACAGCATAGCTACTATAAGTGCTGAGAACAAAACATTGATTTCTGAGGGATGAAGCGGTTCAAATTGATGAAATGTTGTGGCAGACTAATGCATGTGTTAGATGTGAGCATAATACAGTATTCATGTATCCAGGATTTAAGGTGTCCATGGAAAATTTTGGCCACCTGGGTGAAAACAAACATTACAGATCCATTAGTTGTGATGTTTTCGGCCTGAGGACTGGCCAGGTTGTGATACTCAGCTGTGACAATTTTGAGATCTCAACACTGTACCGTTTCTTCAGAACTGTGGCTTAAATTATCCACTTAGCTTTTAAAATCCATTTGGATGTGAAATATTTGGGTAGAAACCCTTAAGTAATTATGGAGCCAACAGGGTGAAACAACAAAGGGGTGAGTGTGTGTAACAAAATTAAATATGGCAGGTTTGGGGGGGGTGGGTTTTATTTTTCATTTTCTGTTTTTTTTTCAATTCCTGTTTCTCTGTCTTTTCCTCTTTAATTTTCTATTTAATTTTCGGTTTCTGTTTCATTTTATTTTCTTTCTCAATTTCTGTTTTTCTTTTAAATTTTATTTTTTCTGTTTCTTTTTCAATTTGTTTCTCTCTTTTTTTTTTTTTCCCTTTATACAAACAAACGTTCTCCTTTCCAGCCCTTTACATTTTCCCATCGCCTCCCGGAGAGGCCCGTGGCCGATCCTCCGGCAACGGGCAGACGAGCCGGGGCTGGTGGCGGGCAGCGGCTCCGTCCTGCTCCCTGCCGGCGGCGCTGCGTGCACGGGAACGCCGCGCCAGGCACCGGGCGGGGGGTGGCTGAGGGGGGAGCTGCGGCGGGGGCGAGAAGGACGCGGGGTAGTGGAAAGGAGGAGGGGGCTACGACGACGCGGGCAGGGAGGCGGTGCGGGGAAAGGAGATTGTTCCTGCTCCTTCTCCCAGCTCCGGAGCCGCCGCCGATCCCCGCCGCTTCCTTGCGGCCTGGCTTCGGGCCTTTTCCGGCAGCGGCACGATTCCAGCGCAGCCGGAAAGGGGAGCAGGGGCGTCTCAGTATTGATAGCTTAACAGGCGATTTTCATGAAGAAAGTGGCAGGCCTTTCTCATGAAAAGACGTTATTTGCTACTGTCGTTTTCTGTCAGGTCCAGGCTTTCATCCCTTGCACCGAAACCCTTCTCAGAATCACAAGGTTGGAAAAGACCTTTAAGATCATCGAGTCCAACTGTTCCTGTCCTATGCTAAACCATGTCCCTAAGTACCTCATCTACCCTTTTTTAAAACATGTCCAGGGATGGTGACTCAACCCCCTCCCTGGGCAGCCTGTTCCAGGCCCTGACAACTCTTTTCAGTGAAAATTTTTGTCTTAACATCTAATCTGAACCTGTCCTGGAGCAGCTTTGTGCCATTCTCTGTTCAGCAAAGCTTTTTGCCCTGAGTGGCTGTAACCCCAGAAGGCCAGATGCCAACTTCAAGATACTCTTTCAGTTTCCCTACCAAATGACACCTGAGCACTAAGGCACAACGTTATTTGGGCATTGAAGGCACAGTCCTCTTAGGAGAAGCACCAAATTGTTTAATAGCCCTAATAGTTTGATACTTAAGGGACAAAATATTTTAGAAAAGCATGAATAATGTGCCCACAGCTGTGTAAAACCTGCTTTCATTTCCACTCCAGCCCTGGCACACTGAACAGTACTAAGTTGCCAAACTACTTTGAACTTTGATTTTTCTACAGGTAGAGCAGTGGTCTTTTACTTACTATTAGATATGTCAGTGTGTTTAATCCATTCATAAACTGTTTAGAAAGCTCTTGATACATTGCAAAAAATTTTTAAAAAATAAAAATACTTAAAAAAATACGAGAATCAGTATCCTGGGGTCATCCTGGCTCTTACTTGGGGTTGGGAGCATTTTAAACTGTTACCAAGAAGCAAGAACTGAAAAACAGGAGAAAAAGCTGGTTTCAGCCCCGAAGAGGATTGAGGGTTGGGAGCGGAAGGAGAAAAATTCTAAGCCAGTAAAAATTCCTGGGAAGTGAAAAGCATCAACCCCCTGAATCTCGCTGCTGGTTGGTGTAGTAGAAGTAGCTTTCCATCTGCTCAGCTCTAGTACTCAGAGCTAGCTAGAGAGTCCAACAGAGCATTTTCCTGCTTGAAAACAGTTTGTCAAAACTGAAACATAGTTCAGGGTCACACTGACAAATTGTCATTTGAAAAGTAACAATGATGATGGGGAGGGGGGAGATTTCGCTAAAAGCAAAGCAGAATATGTTTTTGTTTAGTTTCCCAATAGTTTTTCATTTCTGGTAGCATGAGCTTTAAGAAACCAAATTATCTATAGATGATAAGGCCAGGAGCAAGTTATGTCATACACCCCAATGGACTGCTCAAAATGACCGTTGCATTCCGCTGCCATGTTTTCTGGATATACCACAAAGACTGTGCAAAAACTACTTTAGAACAGTTTTACAGACTTTTAAAAAATCCACACACTGATTTTTTTAATGTCATTGCTTCTAAAACAACCTGATTATGAAGCACATTGAGAATTTTATGTCCATAGGCTGAAAAAAATCCAGAGATTTGTTTACAGAGGCGCCTACTGCTGATCCAATATGACCCTGAATTTGGCAAAGCTGCACACACATACACACACACAAAAAATTGCCATTTTAGGGCTGAACTTTCTCCCTTTTAGGCCGGGAAAAAACATAGGCCAAGGATGTCTCTGCTTTTAAATGCAGAAGACTACCTACGTATAATCACTTGTCTGAGGATACCGAAGTATATTTTAAATAGACATAAAACCAGTAAGTTTCAGAAAAGGGGGCTGCTTGACCAAAAAACTTGCAAGGTTACAAGAGATACATAGCTGAATAACCCCATCCATTCTCCTCAGAAGTCTTACTCTTCATAATTTGGCTTTTGTAGGTAACCAAGTTCATGTGGGCATTTTAAGAGCCAGCCAATTGCTGAAGATTTTCAGCAGAATGGATATTGCATCAAAATTATTCTCCTACTGTTTCAGTGACTCCACTGGGAGGTCCTTTAAATACCTGGGGACGTAAACTGCCTGATTATTTATATTTTAACTTCTGTCCCTGCCCCCACTGCCCATCCCATGACAGCAGGTAGTGAAGTAGTTAGGTAGATAAATTACAATAACCCTGAACACGTCAAACTCAATTCCCAGGCTGTATTAATAAGGATGTCATTTAAAACAGTGGAACTCTATCCCTTTATACAGGACATACATCTCATTCACTTTATTTAAATTCCAGGGAGATTTATCTTAAACTTGTTTTCACCAACTTTCACTGCCGCCTTGCCTAATTATCAAAGAGATGTCTTGCCCCTAGAGAGAAAGTAATTTAATATGTTTTTCTAGTTTCTACAGTAGCTGAGTCATAATACACGGTTTGTGAAATTACATCCTTTCATTGGTGATGGGCAGTAAGATAGAGGGAGCTGCATGAATTAGTGTGTACGTAGGAGAGATTCAGAGATGAGATGGATTTTGGCAGGGTAAAGTCTACTTTTAATCCACAAAAGTGTCTCTAGTGTAGAAAAGAGGACTAAAATACCCACTGGCAAACTAATGGTTCTGGCAGAACATTTCTCCTGAAAACATCTCCAGTGTGAACTGTCTCTAAAAAAACCCTGAGATAATATATTAAAGTAGCTTGAAAGTACTTCTTGTGCGTTGTTACATCCCTAAGCACATACTTTGTTAAATCATGTCTTAAAAAAACAGGATTTCTTTAAGAAGATGCCTAATTGAAACAGATATGTCCAGAAATTACATGACTGATGTTAATATATTGGGAAAAAATAATCTTCAAAGGAGATATGTTTTTTTTCTTTTTTTAGCATTTAATCTTTTAAATATATGCCTGTACTGATTAAGATAGCTATCTTGCCCAAATAAGCATCCAGTCTTTAGATTAATTGCCTATTAATCTCTTCATTATTTGAAAACATTTTACAGCTCAAATCCATTCATTCAGTGCTCAGAATAATGGTTTACCAGAGCAGATTTCTGTTTCTCTTATCATTTTACAAAGAAGAATTCTTTTAAGTTATTAGGATTACGTGATGGATCCCTTTTTACCTCAAGAGTAAAAGTCAAACAAAATAAAATGAAGAAGAAAATTGAATAAGCCAAAGAATTTTAAAAATAATAAAAAGAGAAAGGGAGATACCAAATAAGCTGAGCTGTCTCGTAACATGTTGGAATAAAGCTAAGAGCCTTGGAGAAGGAATTAAGCAAGCAATCAAACAGAAGGCACAACTGAAGAGAGCCCTGTGACTGGAGGGCCTTCTAATGCAGCACATGTTCCTACCAGTCAGCATTTCCTTTGAAAGGCTGGAACACCCTTGCTTGCTCTTTAGTGACAGATTAAGCACAGATGGCAATTCAACAGTCTTGTCTGCGCCTGTTGGCCCCGGAGAACGTGACCTGCATCTGTTTTAAGCAACAGACTAATGTGTTTGCTCAAGACAGCAGCAGGCACTGCTGAGTAATCCTTGGATTCACACGAGAGACTTTCTTTTTTTTTCTTGCCTCTGAGACTTTTCCAACATGGAAGAGCAGGTGCTCGTCCCTGCTTGTTCAAGGATGAAAGATGGCTTTCTGGAACACTGCTGAAATTTGTATTTTGACAGATTTTTTACGGAGAACGTGAAAATGAGCACATTATGTTTCAAAGGAAGGTTATTGGAGTGCTATGCCACAAAAAAAAGTTTCTTCTTAATATGTTAAGGCAGCAAGCCACGATTCAAATATGCATTTAAAATAAAAATATTTGTCACAAATCTAAGAGTATTTACTGTACAGAAGTATAGCATTTTCTGCAGACCAAGATTTTTTGTGAGGTAAACACAAATGTACATATGGCAAGCTTGTCATCCCTATTCCTACCTCTAAAAATGTTCTGAAAACAGCATTTGCCTCCAGCTAAAACTCAAAGATGTGCTGAACTACTAGAAATTAAGGCAATGTCTTGTAATGCTCTTGAGCTAACTACAGGCAGACCAAAACCTGGTGTACTCCCAAACTCAGGCCCCTGCTTCCATATTGATCTCATGGTTCTTTGCTCTTGAAGTTAGGCCATTCCAAAATCTGAACTTTTTGAAAAGAGCCTAAATAGTACACTACCCACTTTCACCCCTGAAAATTTCCAGTCAGGTGCAGCTCTGGGGATATCACTTTGCTGGCAGATGTACGCTGCGGCCCATCTGCACTGCGCTTACAAACATGCTGCTAGGAGCTCCTGGGCAAACTCGAAAAAAGAAAGCCTACTGAGGGTGGAAGAAAGGCAGGTAGCCTGGGAGGAATACAGGGAAACTGCCCGTGTGGCCAAGGATAAGGTTAGAAAAGCAAAAGCCCTGTAAGAACTAAATCTGTCTAGACATGTAAAGGTTAACAAGAACAGTTTTATCAATGAGAAAAATAAGATTAAGGAAAATGTGGGCCCTCTCTGGAATGGTACAGGTGACCTTGCTATCTGGGACATGGAGAAGGTTGGGGTACTCAATAACTTCTTTTTTCCTCACTCTTCACTGGCAAGAGCTCTAGCCACACCGCTCAAGTCACAGAGGGCAAGGGCAGGGACTGGGAGCATGAGGAACTACCCACTGTAGGAGATTAAGTTCCAGAACACCGAAGGAACCTGATGGTGCACAAGTCCATGGGACCTGATGAGGTCCATCCACGTGTCCTGAAGGAACTGGCAGATGAAGTGGCCAAGCCACGCTCCATCGTATTTGAGAGGTCCTGGCAGTCTGGTGAAGTGTTCACTGACTGGAAAAGGGGAAACACAACCCTCATTTTCCAAAAGGGGAAAAAGGAAGACCCAGGGAACTACAGGCTGGTCAGTCTCACCTCTGTGCTTGGCAAGATCATGGAGCAGATCCTCCTGAAGACTAAGCGCAGGCACATGGAGAATAAGGAAGTGATTTGGGACAGCCAACATGG
>VZTU01026361.1:229-73846 GCA_013400835.1 Zapornia atra
TGGCCCAACTACATGATGCTCAAACGCAAAATTAAGTTAATTTTCAATATCTTTGTAGACTCAAGAGTCTGCTTAAGTACTATTCACATCTTGCATCATCTGTGACAAATGAGTAATGTGACACCTTGGACCTAATTTGGTGAATCCCTCATGAGGTCTGCTTCAAAGAAAGCAGTGGGCATTTTTAAGTGACACTCTGATGGCAGATAAGATTTGGTCATCTCAGACTGCTGTTGTCATCAAGCTTTTAAACTTGTGCATGTGATTGAAGTGCAAAAGCACGTTACGATCAGTCCAGTGAAGACTGAGTTTTGTTTGAGTTTGAGGCCAGTAGGCAGTAGCCAACTGCCTTGTTGTATTTTATTGTCCTTGGTGCAATTTCTAGCACTCTAAATAAAGTCTGTGTAAGACAATACTGGTTTATACTAGAAGCTCTTGGGGAAAGGGTGTAGGTCAAAAGGCCAGCCCCACATTTATCTCTGCAAATGTGGGCAAGTTAACATGAAATATTCAAACTTTATTCTAACTTGTAGACAGTATGAATAGTCGTCTTCTGTTTTTCCTGTAAACTTTAAAAGGATATATTAAATTCAGAAGGATTTAAATTACCTTTATGCCTTTTGTGATACTGCCTGTGTATGACAGAGGTTTTTAGAGATGAGCTAAGTTTGTTTATTTCAGTTTTGCGAGTCTGGGCTGTTCCTTTTCAAACTTGGAATAGGGTAGACTGGCTGTCTTGAGCAGTGCTCTACATAGCTGCGACCTAAAGTTGCTTTGCTATGCAGCCTTATTCTTTAGATAGCTGAAGTATTTATTGCATTAACAGATGTTAGTATCTTTACAGCCAGTGAGATTCTTGTCTCCAGGCCAATGAAGAAAATGTGATGTTATCTTTCAAGGCTTTATGTTCTGGTATTTTTTTCTTTTTAGCTGATGTTTTTAAACTGAAGTGTGTATTGAGAATGTTCAGGTTGTGCTCCATGTTTGCATAGAACTATTAAAAGCTACCATTATTTATTTCAGAAATAACAGTGAGTACAGCTTTATCCTTTTCATTCACTACTATGTAGTATATTAACATTTAACATCTAGTCTCATATTTTATATTCAGAATGGAAAACAACCTCCTCCTCTCAGAGTCCCAGGCACTGCGAAATCAATGTCAAATGACGGTTGCTGAAAAAGACCGACAGATTGCAGAGCTACAGAAGCTGCAACAAGACATGGTTGTTAAGCAATCAGTCTCTGCTGGCAGCAATTACCCAGTCAAGGTAAACAAATGAAATATAGTAGGAGGCACAAATTTACTTCCATCAGTTTACTGTATTTGTTGTGCAGCCTGTTTCCCAAATGAGAATTGTACAACATACAATACTGAAGTAGGGAAGGCTGATAAGTGCATTACCTGTGCCTGTGGTCAGATCAGTAAGTTCAACTCATTTGCTTGGAATAGTTGTTAATTATTAAAACCACTTTTTAGTAGAGTCTGATAAATCGATCAACTTCTTTAAACCAAAGAAAAATCATGAGTTTCTTATGTGTTGATAAAATAACAGAGAAAACTAGCTGATGTGGTATATTTTAATGAACATACTTTTTGAGTGTAAATAATCTGTAGTACACTGCACAAGTTTACCAAAACTTGTAAAAGAATTCAGAAAAGATTTGGAATGTATCATTAAGAAAGAAATAAATGGGGGGTGGTGGGGAAAAACCCAACCTAATGGTATTGTGGGATGTGAAATGAGAATCCACACTCACTTCTTGTAAACCCAGAATAAGAGATATTACGTCAGAAATAGAAAACTAGTAAAAGGATGTGCTCTTTCAGGTAATGTGAATACTTTTTCAGATATGTTACAGCTGCCACATACTTTCAGGGACACAGTTTTTAAAAGGATCAAAACCAAACTTGGTAGTTTACATTGATAGAACTTATATACTCAATGCTAACAAATTTTGAAGATCTAATAAAGCTCATTCTTCAGAGCTTAAATAAATCTGTAATTACTGCAGATTAGAATAGGACCTAATTGAGAGAAAGGGAGAGATGTGCATACTGGAAGCGTTCTTGCCCTTCCCCTGAAGCAGCTGGAGTTGGCTTTTGCCAGGAACAAAATACTAGATTTAGAAAGGCAGCAGCTGAGACCCAGTCTGGCAGTGCTGTCTGCTCTTGTAGACTATCATTAAAGGCTCAAGGAAAGTGCTATTTGAGAATAATACTCTTATTTGCCTTTTCTGTGACAAAGGAAGTAAAACGTATTCCTCTTAGTTTCATCTAAAACAGTGTTTTAGTTGGTCAAGTTTGTGTCTCATATGAAGCTCGTTTTCTGTGATTAAAGTCATAAATATAAGCTATTGAACAGTAATGTCCTCTGGGTTATGGAATATTCTGTGGTACGAGTCTGTATGAGAAAACAGAATCCATCAAGCATTAGAGATAGCACCTTCCCTCCATTATGGGACATTAACATCAAAATCTTGACCTGTCAGAGATAAAGGCCAAAACTGTGTATCAGTGTTAATGTTGGGTGGGTTTTCTTTTTTTGTTCCTCAAAATGGACTTTCAGCTTTAGATTCGTATTTAGGAAATAGCTGTTCTTCAGTAAGTCATGAATATCATACATCATTACTTTGAAAATAATTTTTGAAAGGTGTTTTATATTCATCTGGGTTTTTTCTGTTTTTCCCTTTCATGCTTCACAACTTGCTAATTAAAGATTTAATTGGGTTACCTTTTAGTGGTAATTTTAAAATTGTTTTTTAATGGTAGTATTTAAGTTAAAAACACTAAGTATTAGACTCTTTTTTTTTAATACAGTCTTTTGTAAATGTGGTGTTAACTTGTGAGAAGTGAATATGTTTATGGAATTGTATGTTATTTAAAGAACTCCTATACCATTTACCCTGAACATGCTAATACTTTTTAAGATTTTAGAAACTGCCTCCCTCACTGGAAGTGCAGATGCACCAGAGGAAATCAAGCATGTTGTAGCTGAGAAGAATCAGCTTCAAGGTGAACTACAGCGCTGTCTCCAGGAAATACACCAGAAGGATCTGCATTTTCAGCAGATAAATTCAAAGGTAACTTAGAAAAACAGCTGTGATCCTGGACAGCCCAGGTGAATCTAAGCTGGTATCAACATAGAAACATTGCTAAATTGGTGGTATCTTGTGTGATTGGAAGTTAATTTGCTTTAAAACTTGAATTCTTCAAAACAACCCTGTTGGCTCAGTCTGCAGACTGCAGGCTAGATGTAAGTATTGTTTTTCTGTGAGGATTTCCTGACTTTTTGTTTGCCCAAGAGGGTTATTTGAATCTGCATTCTGAAGAAACTGATGGGGCGCTGCTGAACTTCTGTGCAAGGTAAAATATTTTTCATTGTAGACAGAAGCAGATGTTTGTCTTAGCTGGAACAGGACTTAAGCTATCTCATACCAAATTTTAAATACCTCAAAAATGTTTCCTTACAAATTCTTGATGAGTGCTTTTTTGGGTGGTAAGACAGTAAGACTGTGTCCCCCGCTGTGAACGCTCATGCACACACGTGTGTGTGTGTGTATGTTTGGTTTTGATTGCATAAGTTTGTAAATATTCTTGGAAATTCCCTTCATTTTTGTCTCTGTGTGGCTTGAACAGAATTCAAAGCAAATTCTGTTTATGTTACCTTTCATCTGTCATTGTGACTCTTTTCACTGCTTCACCCAAACATTTTATCAACCTATTAATGGTTTTAACCAAACTTTGAAATAGGTGTAGAAATCTCAAGCTCCTACAAATGAAGATGAGTGTTTAGGTAACAGCTGGAGACCCCCAGTTATTGTCTGTTTTTTTAAAAGTTGAAAACTACTGCTGTGCATTCCTGGACTGCCTGCTGAACATGTTTATATTATCAGGTTTATTTAGCTATATGCCTTGATTTCTGATTTGGGCATGTTGATTACAGGGGAAATCAGTACTCAATTGTCATTATTTTTGCTGCTCTTAAAACAAGTAGTTAAATCTTACTGAACTGTGAGCTTGCCAAAATGTTGATGGAATTTTGAAACTAGTGTTCAGTTAAGTGTTTTCAACAAGTCTCAAATCTGTAGTAATTTCCTGGAGGGGATAATTCCTAATTTTATTTATTTAAATGTTAATTTATTTCAGGTTGTGCAGTCAGCAGAAGAGAATGCCGTCTTGTCTGCCCAGTTGAAGACTCTTTCACAGACTCTAAGAGACAACCAGCTTCGTTACACTGACTTGCAAAATCGTTACTTAAGACTGGAGAGGGAATATCAGACCATGCAAGTAACATCTTTCCCAGGCACTGTTCAGGTAAGCAAATGCATGGAAATGTTTTCAGTTTGTTTTTTCTCCTGTGCTTATGCTTTTCTGGTTTTCATGCTAAAAATGAAGTAAATACTTTTTGTTGTACTGATTCAGTACTTTTTCTTGCTGATGATGCACTGAAGATAACTGTCTTTAATGTTGCAAGCTTGATTTTATTTTACTTTTCATTCAAGGAAGCTGTTTATACCTGGTTTTGTTTTGATTTGTTTTGAAGTATCATCTTGAATTGATGTAGAGCCGGCAGGGACAGTTCACAGAATCACAGAATCGTAGGGGTTGGAAGGGACCTCAAGAGATCATCAGGTCCAACCCCCCTGCCAAAGCAGGCTCCCTATCTCATATTACACAGATAGGTGTCCAGATGAGTCTTGAATATCTCCAGAGAAGGAGACTCTACCACCTCACTGGGCAGCCTGTCCCAGGGCTCTGTCACCCTCACTGTGTGAAAGTTCTTCCGCATGTTGGTGCGGAACTTCCTGTGCTCCAATTTGCAGCTATTGCCCCTTGTCCTGTCCCCACAGACCACTGAAAAAGGGCTGACCAATTCCCCCTCCATCCCATACTTAAGATATTTATAAACATTAATTAGGTCCCCCTTTAGTCTTCTTTTCTCAAGGCTGAACAGTCCCAGCTCACTCAGCCTATCCTCATATGGGAGATGTTCCATCCCCTTAATCATCTTCGTAGCCCTCCTCTGGACTCTCTCCAGAAGGTCCCTGTCTTTTTTATACCAGGGAGCCCAGAACTGGACACAATACTCCAGGTGGGGCCTGACTAAGGCAGAGTAGAGGCGGTGATAAATACGATTATAACTACCTTGATTATTCGGTGACATGAGACCCAAAAATACTGTACGGACACATATATACAGCAACCCTTACTTTTCCATGAATAGAAATAAACACAAACAAGGAGAACTGTAAACTAAAAATTAAATTAATCCCACACTTCTTATCTCACAGACCACTCGGATTCTGCCTTGGATTGCAAAGGATGGGGTGGCTGAACCACAGGTAGTGCTTACACTCTGCCTGGAGCTCACTGGCTCTGAATTTAGGCATGCGTGGTCAGCGCTATATTACTGTGCAGATATGTAGATGCATTTCTTCCACTTCAGATACTATTCAGAAATTACTGTGCTCTGGGGTGTACGTGAATCCTTTAAATCCAGCAGCATGCACAAGCAGTATCCTTCAACTTTCTTATAGAAAACAGGTTTGGAAAATTGCAGCTATGAAAATTAAAAGATTAAATGGCACGAAGATTGATTTGTTCCACTGCTTTGGGGTGCTTATGGTCTCTTTAATTGAAGTAAATATTTTTAGCAGTTAGAAAAATGGTGACTGGTGGTGTGGTTTTTTTTTTCCTCTTTTAATATTTTCTAGGATGAAACTAGAGCAGAAGTTCCCCCTGGAGCGCCACAGGAAAGATCTGCAGTTATTGTTGAAATAGACAATATGGAGCTAAATAAACTCAGAAAA
This sequence comes from Zapornia atra, assembly GCA_013400835.1. Classification (NCBI taxonomy): domain Eukaryota; kingdom Metazoa; phylum Chordata; class Aves; order Gruiformes; family Rallidae; genus Zapornia; species Zapornia atra. Next base: position 6,044 of record VZTU01026361.1, read on the forward strand.
AGGTCAGGACTGAGAGCATGTATTAGCAATATTGTTTTCTTGACAGCTGTGGTATAAATGCAAGAGTAATGTTTTTCTATCCCTCTAAGGCGTTATGGACAAAAAGGGAAAGGAATGGTTTTACAGTTGATAAATGAATTATAATCATATTCTTGAAGTATTATTATCTGGTAATATTTGTAGCTTGTTTTTGTAAAGACACATATTTGTTGGTGACTATTTCAATGTCTAATCTAAAGCATCTCATTATAATTAAGTCTTTATCACAGAAAAGAACATTCCTTAATAAAAAAGAGGAAGAAATTAATTCTTTAAGTACATAAAGTAGTGATTTTGGATTCCATTTTGTCATAGGCTTGCAGAGACCGAGCAACGATATGATTCTGTGCAACAGGCACTCTCACAGCTGACAGAAACGCTGTCAGAAGAGAGGAGGAGGAGAGAAGCTGCAGAAGAAGCCCTTGGACTCTCTGAGGAGCAAAGTAATAGGTAAAATACTCCTGTCTATAAGACATGGTGTTCTTTCTTGTGAAAGAAAAGTGTCTGTAAAACATGCTTCTTTTTCCTCTTTTCTTACGCTTGGTAGATTGCTGCATTAAACTTTTATATGGGTATGAAATATGTTCAGAGAGCCAAAGCCATCTTTTGCTTCTGTTAACCTTTGGACAAATGCATGGTGAGGTCTTCATTAACGCTATGCCTGCGAGTAAATGCAGACTGTACTACAGAACTGGAAGATGCAGTGCCAGATTTGTTTCCCTTTTATTTTTAGTGAGATTACTGATAGGGTTTTGTATGGGTGTGAGATTTCTGAGCAAGTAGTAGAACAAAACAAATTATAGATGTTACTTGTGAGTCCACAGTAGCTGAAGCAATGCAAATGCATGTGTAGCTGTGTTAAAAACCTTGGTCTAACTGTGGATCAGGAAAATGTTACAGGCTTTGGGATATTTTTCCTTTAATTTATTGCTTCAGATGTTAGACTCCAATGACCAGCAGTATTTCTTTTTTTCCAAGTTTGAACAAGATCTCAATGTGTAACAGCTTTTTGTATAGCCGCTGTTTAGGTTTAAAATAACATTATCTGTCTGCCTACATAAAGTGTCCATCACTACCGTCACCTGAAAATCACTGCTCTGTAAGCTAGCGATGATGTGGCTTACTCTGAATAAATGAAACACCTTGAGAGTAGATTGTAAATAGAGGCTGAAAAATACCTGACAAGATAAGTCTTACTCCTTTTTGTGGGGACTTTCCCGCAGTAACGTAAGGATGCAAAATAATACTCCTTATGTGAATACGGTACTTTAGTAGAGTATATAGTTCAGTACTCTCTTAAGTCCCTTTTAAATTTTCTCTAGATTTGATGCAAGCAGTTACAGGTCTGTACCTAGCGAATACACTGTTCAAATGGAAACTGAGGAGGAACGGGAAGCCTTAATCATCAATCCTAGTGAACATGTTGTTGTGCGAAAGGTAAGTAAATGAAAGCTTTTAAAGCCCCTGAATTATAAGCTACTTAAGTGGTGTATGTATTGTATAGTAGTAGTTACAGACTGGATTGAAGCTGACACAGCTCGTCACCTCCTTCACACTGCTCTTTTCTTTTTCCTGTCTTTACCCTGCTATACCTTTCTTTCAACTGTCATTCATTCTTGGAGCGTGGGTTTCCCTTCTGAGTGACTGGGAATCACAGATTTTGGGTTGTCTTCTTTACATGTGAACAGTAGCACAAAGCAGCTACTTGTCTAATCTGCCTTGTCTCTGCAGAGCTGACTGAAGTACTCCTTTATTCAAGTACTTCTTTATTTACGGTGGGGATGGGTGTGCCATAGAGGCATCCATTCTGAGTAGCAATCTGCAACTGAAACTACATTTGACTGAAAAAATGTCCTTAATTTCTTTTCTGTTTGGGTTGTGGATGCTGAGTAAAATATAGGCAGCTGTGTAAATCATATGATAGAACACATTGCATATGTCCAAATCAAAATGTGACTAATTGTATTTATATTACACATGTGGCCATTAAATAAAATGTGTATGCATATAATTACGCAGTTTCATCTCTAGCGCATATACACATATATGTAATTATATAATATGCAAATGTATCCATCCTCGTCCCTTTTTACTAATTTATCATCATGTATGCTTAGAGCCCGTCCTGTGCTGTGGCATCCATTGCTGCATTGAAGGTTTTTATAGTGCCTCAGAAATAGTAAGATACAGTGGAGCTTCTTGTCTGTATTCATGGTAACTTAATTTCATGCTTTTTCTTTCTTAACCAGATGAAAGGAGGAGCCCTTTCCTTCAGAAGATGGCTTCGAGGGCGAAGTCTTTACTGTTCTAAGCTGCTGACCTCCAGAGCGAAATCCCGCTATTTATTCCTCACATATCTAGTTACACTACATCTTGTTGTTTTACTGTGCCTCACTGGTGTTCTCTGAGTACACTGCATTTTTTGGGTAAATTATTTCTCTGTAGGTAACGGTGTGCCAATTCAAGATAATGGACTTTGCACATGCTGCTGCTAAGCTATGCACTGGACACAGTTGTATATTTTCTTGTTACACAACGTGAATCTTAGGCTTCTTAAAAGAAACTTGTGTATATCACAGTTGCTCCAAAGCTGACTTGAATTGCTCTTTAACAGTGGAATATTATATTTGCTAAGGAGAAAATATTCCCCTCTGTTTGCCCTATCAAGAAACTGCTGCACACGTGTTTATTTAATATTGTTTGTGAGTACATAATGATTGATTACTACTGAATGGGTTGTAAATGATATCTTTTCTATATAAATTTTATTTTAAGAGTTAAACTATAAATTTTAAAGGAATATTCAGCTACTGTTTATTAGCTTCTTGATTATAACAAGAAGTTTTATAGAGTGCAATAAAGGAAGATCTACTGGATTTGGGTTTTTTTTTGGCTGAAAATAAAAAGATTTAAGAAGGTTGTTCTTTGGCCATGCATTTTGTAATGACTGACAAGGTGCACAGATAAATATGTATGGTAAATGAGGTCAGGCAGTAATTAAAGATGCAGAATTGCGATGATGTGATAAAATGTCTTCAACTTCTTGTATTCTTTATTGCTGTTTAAAGGTTCTGTAGCTTTTCTCATGGTGGTGGTTTTCTTGGTTGGTTTATTTTGTGGAGTTTTTTTTAATTCACTGGCACTTGTCTTGGTGTGTTTACTGCGTATCATTGGGGCAACGTCACTCAGCTGCTCAACACGTGAAATTCAAGCTTGTAAAGACACAACCTTACATGGTTTACGTACTTGAGCTTCAAGATACAACTAAATAAAGGGTACCTTTTAAACTAAGAGGCTCTATGAAGTAGAGGATTAGCATTCAGTTGCTATAGACACTTAACAGTCTTACATGTCTGATATTAATACATCTCTGTTTGATTACAGTGTTCTCGGGAACTGCACAAGGTGTTTTTTGAATCAGAGAAATAGTTATTTGTGAAGACTGTGGCCACTCCAAGCCCAAAGGTGGTTTTTACACCCTGTGTGGTTGTTTATCGGTGCTTGTTCTGCCTGTGCTTCCCCTTGTATCTGTATAAAATGGAGATAGAATCAAAATGAGATGAGTCTAAAGGAGGAGAGATAAAGTCACAAAAAAGGAGTAGCTGTTTGATTTCCTGTTTTCTAGACTCAAATCCTTAAAATCTTGGGGGAAAGAAAAACTGAATGAGTATGTATATGACAGAATTCCATCAGTTTTTCTGATGAGCAGATTCAAGGTTGACTTTGAAGAGAAGTTAGTCAATTACCTGCTTAAGGTCCAAGGATTCTCCGTGCAAGGCCTGTGTTGCAGTCATGTGACTGCAGGTAAGAAGGTTTGGCTGGCATTTTATGTTTGCAGAGTTAACATTTGCCAAATTGTATCTGGTATTCTGCATCACTTGTGTTTGTCAACCAGAATGGGACATACTGCCAGCTGCTGTTACCTGTGTAGGAAAATCCTGTAAACATTATTCGTTTCGTGGCTCTTTACAGAGTCAAAGAATCCCAGAATGGTTGGCGTTGGAAGGGACCTCTGGAGATCACCTAGTCCAACCCCCCTGCTAAAGCAGGATCACCTAGAGTAGGCTGAACAGGATTGTGTCCAGGCAGGTCTTGAATGTCTCCAGAGAAGGAGATCCCACAACCTCTCTGGCCAGCCTGTCGCCAAGCTCTGCTGTCCTCAGATTGGAGCAGTTTTTCCTCATGTTCAGGCAGAAGTCTCCGTGCTCGTGGCCCCCTTTTCTGTTGCTGGGCACCACTGAGAAGAGTCTGGCCTCATCCTGACACCTGCTCTTTAGAAAGTCATAAGCATTGTTGAGATCCCCTCTCAGTGTTCTCCAGGCTAAACAGCCCTGGCTTGTTCAGCCTTTCCTTGTACAAGAGATGCTCCAGTCCCTTCATCATCCTCATAGCCATTTAATACTACGTAGTCTAGTCAAGGTCTGGATTTCTACATAACCCCCATCTGTTCCCATATAGTGGATGTATTTATTTTGTGGAATGGCAATGAATCCTGGTAACAATCCTCCCTTGAATGGGCGGTCACTGCTTCAGTCCCCGTTTTCAGCCCTAGTGTCACCCCAGCACTTAAGTTGGCTGTTTTCAGTTTGTGCCACATGAACAAACAAGTACAGTAGAATCCTGAGTACTGGACATGGATAGACTTTTCCCTTTCCAGCTTGCAGATGGCCGTTAAGAGAATGATAATGAGTTATTCTTAGCTAATTGTGTTCTAATGAAGCAGAATGCTTTCCAGTGACAACAGTGGAGCCACAAATCCTTCATCTTACTCATCTAGTGTGAGGGATTTTTGTCTTCAGGGGAGAAAGCAACCCTCTGTCATGAGGCATAGCAGCTTAGAGAGTGGGAAAGGATCCAGTGGTGTTAGAAATTCTGCCCTGATTTATCCAGACCTTTGTGCTGTTGCTGTGATAAGCATAAACTGGGGAAAATAGTTTCCAAAAATGGCTTGACGTGTAAATACTCTGTGAACTCCATTCCAGAAGCTGATATAAATGTGATGGAAAGTGAGATCATGTCACTTACAAAGAAGTGTTTAGAAATCATCACTGTTTCCTTCATACCCCCCTGAGAGTTTTTTCATGTTACAGTTCATGATTTTAACACTTCGCTTCACTTCGTCTGAGATCTTTCTGGGATTTACAGACTTGCTGGCATTGGATGCTGTTTGCCTCAAGCTTTGAAGGAATTCCAAAGGGTCTCCTGGTGTAAGGTAATTCAGGTTTGACTCTGTGGTTGCAGGAAGACATGCAGCCATTTCTCGTCACTGGAAGGGTCAGTAGAGTGCAATGAAACCACCTTGGTCTGTCTGAAACTTGGAAGAACACTTCAGTAGTGTTTGCTGTCTGGACATCAGACCTCGTGCAGAAGCCAAAACCCAAGCAGTTCTCATTTCATTGTAGTTAATTTTGCACTGGGAATTAGAAAAATAACAATTGAAAGTGAAAAATTAACAGCAAATCTGGGGAATTCATTTAGGAACACCATCTGGTAGCAAGATTTAAAAAGAGCTGCTTTGTGAAAATGATTATTAAACCTATAAATTCAGCAGCTGTAAAGCAATAAGGTGCCTCAATCTGAACATTTTGAGAAATGCTTTTTACTCATTCACCTTGTAATTAGGCAATGACAAGCAAAGCAAGACAAAGGGGGAGGGAATTAACAAATTCAGCCATTTATGGTAAATGATTGGTTTATGGCATGGAAAAGCCTTTTCCTGAGGGTTTTAGACCTAGTGGTTAAACATTCCTGTTAAACCTGTTAACACAGTTGTGTGTGATAGAATTATGTGAAAAAAGTATCTTCTGGTCCCAGGCACATCCACTGGAGTTAAAATGTTTTTTCTTATTTAAAATAATGCCATGTTTTTGAATTCTGTTTCTATTTCACATGTGAGCGTTGGAACCAGTCGTGTCACAACTTTGCTTTGTAAAGCTTATGGGGAAGGATTGAACACCAGGAACCTCATGCAGCCTGAACTTTAAAAACCTTAACTCTTCCTGTTTGTGAATCTCCGGGGACTTTGGGATTCTTGCAAGAATCCCCTGAAGATCATGAGACATTTAAAAGTTCCCCAAATAGGACAGCCTGAAGTGATGGCAGGGCAGACCCTAGTGCTGGTGGCCGTTCTGCCCCTGCTCCTGGCCTGCCTGTGGACATCAAAGTCAGGTACCTTTTTGCAGTAATTGCAGAAAGGACACTTAATGTGTTTCTGCATTGCTTGCGAGAGGCCTTTGCTGGGCCAGTGCTGATTTCCATTCCTTTCCCATTTGTGAAGTACCCTTCTGTACCATGTGAAGTTGCCAGAGAAGGAAAAATAAAATCCTTCCCTCTCCTTGACTGCCTAAAGAGGCAGTTGTATAGTTCTAAAAATAACCAAGGAATCTGAAACAGAAGTCTTGGTGAAATTCAGTCCCACCCTCAGCAGGAGTTTTGCCATGAATTTCAAGGAGTTCAAGACTTCATCTGATGTGTTGGCCAACTGCTGCAGTTAAGTTGTTCCTGGGCGGTTGTGCCAGCCACCCCTTGTTTCCCAGAATAACCACTTGGGAAAGGTATTTACCACTTACAAGTATAGAACAGGTTCTGTAGTGAGCACTTTGTGTTACAGAGGAGCTGTCACTGAAAAATGCTCTCCTGAAACTTTTTGTGGGGATTATTTTTAGTTGGTTGTTCAAGACTGATGATGCCCCTCTAAGAAAAAAGCAAAATTAAACATGCCACTAGGGAGTATCTGCGGTCTTTGAAGTAATGAGTGTTCGGTGACCCTTATTTACCTTCTAAGTACTGACATTGCAACTGGTGGGCGTGTATGATCAATTAATTTTTAACAAAGAAAATTTCTAGAAGATAATTCAGCCTTGGAAGAGATGGGCTTACGTTTGCTTAAGTCAAGTGGTGCTGAATGTGTATCCTCTAGCTGAATTTGTTCCGTGGTCACGAGGCAAATTAACACCATTATCACAGGACTCCTTGAGGGTACAGCAGAGATGTCATCCCTTTTGGAAACAAAGGCTAAGTGTCTTGATTAAATTGCTTCAGTAAAACCTATTCAAGCTGAAATTTATATCGTTACTTCACAGGCTTTGCAAGATGGGGGCCTTAGGATAGACTTTGTTGTTGAGGTTTTTTCTCTGCCAAAATTGCTAAATGATGGAGAGTTGCTTCTGTCCTATTCCATCCATCTGCTCCTCCCTTCCCTTCCCCCCTGCCCCATTACTGTTTTGTAGCCAAAACTGTGAGTTGCCATGTGTGATGACAATGAAACCGCTTCCCTCATCGGTGACAATGGTTCTGGGCTTTGCAAAACTGGGTTTGCAGGAGTTGATGCCCCAAGAGCTGTATTTCCATCTGTTGTTGGATGTCCTTGACATTGTCAGTTGGTACCACAATTGGAAGTGCTGTCTGTTTGGTTTTGGTTGTTTTGGCTTGTGTTATTTTTGTTGGGTCGGTTTGGGGGTTTTCTTTGAGAGTTCAGAGGTGGCAGGGAGAAAGCATCAGATTTATCAGACAAACCTCCCATCGGCCTTGTAGGAGTTTGGTTTGTTAACTGATGATTTTGCTGCATGTCTTCTAAGGTAAACTTCTTTTTGCTTTGGAAAAGTGGTTCTTCCACCATAAAATGTTGACTGTAGAAGAACATGAGTACTTTAATGACATAAAGGTGTTTTATAGGAAAAAAACCCCTGTCTTGTTGGATTAGTAGTTGTATAAATACAAAGAAAAATGAGAGGCAAAACATCGCTAACATGAGAAACCAAATGAGTAATAGTGGTAAGTTCCTTTCCGTGTTCCATCAAGCAATGGTGTAGCCCACTAGACTTCCCAAAAATGTCTCTAGCACATCACTTAATCAAGTCAGACAAGACTGGGAAGAATAAATGTGGCTTTTCTTGACCTTGGAAAGTGTCTTTCTGCTTAATTAGCTTTCTAACAGTACCTTTATAAATAAAAGATGCAGAGTTTTTTTGCCTTTATTTGTATCAGATTTTTATTTCCTGGGCTGTTAAAAACCCTTCCCAAATGTTCTGTGTGTTCTTTTGCTGGGCTAAATAAGCCTGGTTTGACAGGCATAAAATACTCAGCAATTTAAGGAATACATTTTGAACCTTCGTGAATTGTTGAATATCAGTGGTTCAAAATATGTCCATTCTTTAACATCTCCAATCGTTCACTGGCTTTTATTAGTGATTAGAGCTGGCATGTAATTTTGCACAGTTAAGTAGCCCAGCAGCTGTATTATTGAATCCATGGAATTAAAATATATCCATGAGCAAAATTAAATATTTTTTATGTCAGTTAGTGAATAATATCATGCTTAGTATGTTATTGTATTATTCGGGGCAATCATGATAGGTTTCCTAATGCAAACATGATAAACTTAGTAGAACCATTATTTAAAAAGTGGCATTTTTTAGAATATCTGTCTCTCATATAAATTAATGCTTCCCCCCAAATAAATATTTTTTAAAACCATTTTACTTCCAGCAAGGAGGTATAACATCACTGTTTAAAGGTAATAGTAGAGCCACCTAGACACAAAGGGCAATCAAACACGTAGAGTAAATCTAGGGAGCCAAAAATAGCTTGTATCTTTTTCACCTACAATTCCTTCCCTTTACTCCTTTGTGCAATGACAAAGGCCCCATCCCTTGTGGAGAACCATGGGTTTGCTGATTCCTGCCTTGGTTATTAGCACCAAGTGTGAGACACCTTCCTTCATTTTTTGAAGCTGCTTCACTCTCCCTGTGGAGTTTATGGGGGTAGTACAGAGTAGGTGGTTAGTGATAAATTCATGTTTCAGTTCTTTGCCCGCTTTAGGGGTACGTTCTAGAAGAGCAGTAGCAGGTATGGTATTTCCCATGAATCATAGAATCATAGAATGGTCTGGGTTGGAAGGGACCCCATGGATCATAGAGCTCCAACCCCCCTGCCACAGGCAGGGCCACCAACCTCCAGGCCTGGATCTACACAAGGTTGCCCAGGGCCCCATCCAACCTGGCCTTGAACACTTCCAGGGACGGGGCATCCACTACTTGTCTGGGCAGCCTGTTCCAGCACCTCACCACTCTTTCTGTAAAAAACTTCCCCCTAATATCTAATCTAAACCTTCCCTCCTTTAGCTTTAGTCCATTCCCCCTTGTCCTGCCATTATCTACCCTTTTAAAAAGTTGAATCCCCTCCTGCTTATAAGCTCCCTTCAGGTACTGGCAGGCTGCAATGAGGTCCCCCCGCAGCCTTCTCTTCTCCAGGCTGAACAAGCCCAGCTCCCTCAGCCTTTCTTTGTAGGAGAGGTGCTCCAGCCCTCTAATCATCCTCGTGGCCCTCCTCTGAACCCTCTGCAACAGTTCCACATCTTTCTTGTATTGGGGGCCCCAGATCTGGACACAGTACTCCAGATGGGGCCTCATGAGGGCAGAGTAGAGAGGGACAATCACCTCCCTGTCCCTGCTGGCCATCCCTCTTCTAATGGAGCCCAGGATCCCATTGGCCTTGCGAGCTGCAAGAGCACACTGCTGGCTCGTGTTAAGTCTCTCGTCCACCACAATCCCCAATGAAGCTTTAACTTAAAAATTATATCCTACCCCTAAAGTGCATCATGTAATGCTCTATTTTTAGAATAATATACTTTGGAGGGTGCTATGGTTGGAGTGGGTCAAAAAGACAGCTAAGTAGGGGATGAAACACAAAGTAAAAGGGGAATCCTGACTCCTGTTGAGCTGGGAATCATCACAAGCTGGGATGAGGTGGAAAAGGTGGGTATTTATATGTCATTATGTTGAGGCATCATCTTAGGTGAGACGGACGAATTGCTGTTAACCTTCTTGCAAACCAAAGGGAAAATCCTTGAGAAAATCTGTAATGGTGATATAGGCAAAGGGATAGCACAGCGTGTTAGTGCCAGAGTGGATCCGGTCTTGGCTCTTCCGGAGTTAGGAAATGTTTATTGCTCATCAGATTTGGCAGTAAGTTGTTATGAAAGTATTTTATGCTTTATACATACTCTTTTCAGTCTTGAAGTTCGTCCTGAAGCAGAACATTTGACAATAGAGAGTATCTAAAATAAATAAATAACTTTAAAAACCAACAAAAAAACCCCAAGCCACGAGGTTGTGATTGATCAGAGGTGAATGGGAGAAGTATTAAAGACACATTACTGAAGTTGGGAGTAAAAGCACTAATGATTTTTCCCTCTGTATTTGCCTAAGTGAACAAGGTGACGACTGACATCCACATCTTGCATTGCATATGACCTTCTTACTGTCAATTAAAGAGGAAAAGACAGATTGGGACTTCCGATCCCTATACTAATTCTTTGAGTGGGATATTTTTTTTTTTTTTTTGCCCCTGAAGCATGTTTTTTTCTTGCCAATTTCTGTTAGCTCTTAATGTCTGGATGATGAGAAGGCGTCTTTATTCCCTATCAAGCATGACTTCCTTGGCATGAAGCCAGTGCCATGGCCTCTCTGCAAAATGCAAGCTTAAGGATGCCCCAAGACTAGGTGCAGACGATGAGGTGAGCTCATGGCAGAGCCTGGAGAGGCAGAAGGAGTCCTAAGGGCACTGTAACTGGGATATCTTGTATGTCCTGGTCTCTACAGGAAGCATCTGGGTCTGTATGTGGAAATCCGCTAAGTCGTCTTTAGAGACAGGGTTGTAATTCAGTTTCTTGTCGTTTCCATATGAAATGGTGTGGGAAGAAAACTCCACAGGAAAATGCTTCTAGTAGTGTTTTCCTGTGGACAGTATGACTGAAAGGCAGACTTGGGGCTGGTGGTGGTCTGGATTCATGCTTGTGAGATGAGGTGTGTGCAATGATAAAATGTATATCCAAAGTCAGCTACTGTGCTATGTTCGTTAACCCGTTCCAGATGAACGGACCAAAGTAGATAACAGAGCAACAGGAATTCCTTGGTTTATACTTGGAAATAAATTGCCCACCTACTCCTCTAGATGGAACCATAGGATTTGCATTTTATTATCTCACTGCTTCCTGGGTGGGCACCTGGCTCTTTTCTTCAGTGTAGAAACTCTGACCTCGTACCTCCTGTTATGTTGTTCTCCCTGAGAATGTTCCTGCTGTCTGCATTCAGCAAGAAATTATACTTTCTTGTAGAGAAAAATTTTTTTTAAATATTGGAGGTTACAATTTATGCTCTTCCCTCAGCAATGAATTGCTGCGTCTGGAAATTGTCCCGTGTGTAACACATACCAGTATGCCTTCTTCCTCTGGGTATTGCTGGATGCTAGAGCAGACTGTCTAAAATCTAGTTGGCCAAAGGAATTGCATAAAATGAAGGTAGCCTGTGCTTGTGTGGTGCAAAGCCATGGCTCTGTTGAGGGGGGCAGCTAGGGTGTAACGTGTTGCAGGCTTCAGGCAATGCTGTAATTCAAATAATGGTGAGGTACTAAATGGGTTCTTGTAGCTGGACTTTCTCTTCTCTTTGTCACTTAAATGGATGAAGGAATTGCTTGTGAAAGTGGGGCCCTAGCCCAAACTTCTGGTTGCAAACTTTTGTGATTACTGCAAAAGAAACAAGGAGTATTTTTCTTTTGTATATGGGCTTCTCTGATTGAGCCATGCATCTCTGCTTGCCCTGGAGCTCTGTGACACATGTGTGCACATATCTACATGTGCACACACTCTTCTGGCTGACAGAAGTTCTGAAATGCAATTCCTAAAGTTTTGATGCTAAGGGGATCTCTTTTGTATATATGTTTATATCAACCTTTTTATATATATCCTCCCTTCCCTTCAAGATTTTAAAAGCAGTTGAATTACTTTAATCTGAACCAATCTGCTTGAAAATCATGCTACTAAAAGTGCTGCGATGTGGAAGGAACAAGAGAATTGCTGGGTGACATGCCAAAAGTGGGTCAAAAACATAATAGTGCAGTGCCTGACCATCCAGAGGTTACAAAAAGAGCGTGCGTGGGGTCACCCAAAGATTAGGCTTGAGCATGCATGTGTGTGAGAGAGAGAGTGCTGCAGGACACACAGACATTTGTGTGAATCAAGAGGAGAACATGTAGGCGATGAAATGAAGCATTCTTCTTCTCCTGTGCTTCAATTCACAATATTCAAATCGGGATGGCTCTGTTTTCCGCTGGATAATAATACAGGGCTTTGTACATCACTGTTAATTTGTTCACAGCAACTGAGCTGACAATGTATGGGCGGGAAAGCGTCGGGATGGAGCATTTTCTGGCTCTGGTGACTACATAAATGTTTAATAGAAGTGTTGGAATAATTCTGCCTTGGTAATTTCTCTTTGTTCTTGTGTCTGCTGCTTACATTTAATTCTTATGACCGATAAAATCCAACACTGGAATATTTTTGTTTCTTGTAGTGTTATCTGTTAATGTTGGGGTTATCGTTAGGTTGAGTCTAATGGGCTGTAAAGGGTCTAATCCTGCCTGGTTTTCAGGAAAAACCTGCAAACTGCCCAAGGTTTAGGCAGAGTGCTGCTTAAATCCAGGTTTGATCCTCACAACTGAAATCACCAGTACTTTGTTAATTCTGTAAGCACCAAGGCTTCCTTCTTGTCCCTGAGTCCTTTCCTGCCTGAAATGGCAGTTTGTATATGATTTTTGTTTGTGTATATAGATGCATATACAGACACGCACACTTCTACATGATTATTTTCTGGTTTCAATTTCTTCCTGTGTTTGTATTCAAAACCTTCTAATGGAAGATGTCCTGGCATCCCAAGCCCCAGTTTTAGAAGCAACTTCTTTATTTTCAGGGGACTGAGATTAAATACATTTTTTTTGTTGTTTATGATAATTTTCTTAATAATTTAAACTCTGGAAAATTATTGACTTTTTGTAGGGACTCTAGAGAATCTGTATTTGAATCTGTATCTATCTTCTTTTTCCATTTAAGTTCATTTGGGAGCATAATAGTACTTGTTTCTAGGATATTAATCAAATAAACTTACCTATAAAACTATTCTGAATCTCAGAAATAAGTTTCTTGGGTCAGGCAAAGCTGAATTAAAAAAAAAAAGGGGGGAGGGAAGAATTAAATGAGAAGATATGAAATATTTTATTGTCTGTCTTTGAGCTGGCATCAAGAAAAAAAATCCCTTGCAGCCACAGTCCTCAGACAGTCAAAGCCAACATCGTTTGATGCAGGTGCTGCCTTCCACCATGGAAAAAGATGACAGTACTATACAGACCGTGTCTAAGAAATTTAATTATTCTGTCTCAAGTGAGAGTTTGATTCAGGATTTAATGGATTTACGTGTGGCATAAAGGGTCTTTTGCTTCTGTGGAAATAATTAGATTTCTAAAGATGATCTTGATGACGATTTACACCTCCATCAGTCTCCAAGCAGCTTGAAGTGCAGAAGTCTTTCCAGGTCTAACAATCAGTGCTTAGCTCAGCTTCAGCATCAGCTCTGCGGGCAGCACTGACCAGTGCCCCTGCTGTTCAGAAAGCGGAATGTTTGTGCTGGCTTGGGAAAACGAGTCGTCTGAAGCATTCAAACTTAAATGATGCTTTGCTAAACAATTCTGTCTGTGACATGCCTAGTTAACAAACTCAGATCAGAACCAAAAGCCAGCCTCTGAAATTTGTATGTCTTAGAGCAGCTTTCTGTCCAAAAGTCTGCATTATAAATACAGCCAGTGATGTAACCAGAAGTGTGATTTAAATACAGATATAGGTATAAAGTCACCTGGGGAAATTAGATGTGGCTCTGCACTTCCCTTTGTGCCCACTTTTGGCATCTATTTAATAGGAAGATTATGCATTAATTTAGCAACAGTGTAAATAAACTAATTAAGTAGTGAGCTTGACAGCATGCATTTCTGGGAGGTAATACAACAGGGAGATGATAAACAACAACAGACCATACGAAGAGCCTAGTTTATGACAACCAGGAGGTGTGGTTCATACAGTAGACATGTCTAGGACTGTTTCTCTGTCATTATACTGTAATGATAAATCCTGTTTTCAAGATTGCTTAAAGGCTTATTGCTTATTACTGATTGCATTAAATTCATTACATTAATTAACTATGAAATATCAGTAATTTGTGTTTTCTTTAATTGAAAGCATACTTTTCATTAAAAGTAGACTTTATTGGCAAAGGTATTGGCTTACGAAATCCAAAGTTTAAGTTTAATCCCCTGATGCCAGTGGCTCTGATGGGTACAATGGTGACGGTGGAATCATCATCCTGGGAGGTATTTAAAAACTTTGTAGATGTGATGCTCAGGGACATGTTTTGGCAGTGGGCTTGGCTTGGCAGTGCTAGTTTAACAGCTGGACTCCATGATCTTAAAGGTCAATCAAAATGATTCTTTGATTCCATGAAACATGGTCACAGCAGCAGCACTAGTGATGGGGTAGCACTGCCTAGGCTAGGTGGCATAGGTTAAAGAAAGGATGCAGGCGTAGGGGTTGTCCAGTCCACTGCGTGCCCTTAATGATTTTCCTTAGCAGAGCTCCAGTGAAATCCAGCCAGAAACAAATGTTATTCCATCTGCTCAGAAAAAATGATAGTGTGGATCCCGACAGCAGGGATGGGAAGAACTGGAGTTTGTTAGAATAGGGGAGATGGGGGATGAAACAAGGTCACCATAAACTGCTGTGTTTACTGGGGCAGGAGGTAGCAGAATGAAATGTAATGGGTTTAAACTAATCAAATGAGGTTTTAGCTAGACAATAAGAAACCTCTGATAACAGTAAGTATTGTGTATCATGAGATTTGTTTACCGGGGGAACCTGTGGATGATCCAGAAGAGGAATTGCTGAGACAGAACCAAAGCTCTGTCAGGAATGGCTGAGTCTTCCTTGAGATGGGAATAGACAGATTGTTCCTCATGGCTTCTTCCAGCTGTGTCTTCTATACATTTTTTTATATATACGTGTGTATGTGTATATATTAAAAAAAAAAATCTCTATATAAATAATTCCACCCTTAGATTGCTGCATTGTTGCAGTCCTGTCATCAGGGTAAAAAACGTTATCCCAAGGTGTGATCGTCAATTAACATTATTAGAAAAGCCTGACTGAGTCTGAAGTTAATGGAAAGAGATCCACTGACTTCAGTGATTTTTAATTTTTTTAAAGAAATAAAATCCTAAAAAACCTGATAGCGTAATGCTCACAGAAGATCCATGGTTAATTAAGAAAAGAAGAAATTTGTTGTCTCTTCAGATACTCTTAAGTGTAAATCCTAAAGGTCTTCAAATTCTTCATTGCAGACTATGTTTGAGATGTTTGGTGTGCCAGCCATCTGTGTAGAAATTCAGGCAGTGCTGTCTCTGTATGCATCGGAAAGAACAACTTTCTGGGAGTTGTATCTTCCACCCATCCTCTCATGGATGTATATGCACGCATGCACACACACAGATATATGTTGATCATGGTATTAAGAACTTATAGCCATATGGGAATGTGGTATTTCCCACTGTGCTGTGCAGGTACCTCTTTGTGGTTTTTGACTTCATGGCAGGTGTGGCTGTAGACTTACGAATTTCTCCTTCAAAAGCTCAAGTCACTACAGCTCAACTACATGAAAAGTTGTAAGACAATACAGTATGATACTGCCCTTAATTGCACAGCATAAAGAAGGGTCTGTATCTTAACCAGATTGTTCCAAACCCACAGTTCCTTTGTACTTTAGACCTACCTCTTCCGTAAACTCCATTGCTAATAGAAGAAAACCCAAATATTTAATTTAAATGTTGAATTTCAATCACCTAATGCTGTCTGCTGTTAAGCAATCATTAGAATTAGCATGGAGACCTGTTCTTATTGCCATTTAGAGTCTGATCAAGCACTGAGATGGTAAATTACTTCTTAGCAATCCCCAAGTCTTCATATAGATTGAAAAAATTAAAATGCCAGCCGTCTTTGTAGTCTGATGCCACAGTAACATTTTGTATAAAAAAATGACCAGCTTACAGGAATTAAAATTGTCATAAATACTGGGTTTATATTTAAAATTAAGCTATTTATATGCGTGCTTGGTATCAGAAATGCTTTATTCATTTTGAGTTAAAAACATGTTCTTCATTTCCTATCCAAGAATATAAGTAACACGCCTGTGCACTTTTCCCTAAAGGGGTGGTTTATTTTAATGGCAGATTCAATTTTTTAATTTTATAGATTTTTGCTTTCAGTTTATACAATATAGCATGTACGTAAAGTGCTAGGGGTTGTCTGCAATGAAAACCTCTGCATCCATGCAAGAACATTATTTTTACCAACTGTTCAGCAAGAACAATGCAATCAAATTCCTGAGAGTTGACATGACCTCTTTCCCCCAAATGCAGTTGCTGCTTAGTTTGTGCTAACGATTTTGTGTCATGTGAGCAGCTCTTCAGTTACAGAAACAACAGAAGCAGCTGCCACATGAGCATCTTTCTCTGTTGTTGCATGTTTCAGCTGAGATTATGGAGTAGGTGGAGACCCTGTATCAGTGTGACAAAAACCCAAAACCAGCTTCTCTTGGTTTTGGTATTTTGGTTTGTGGGGTTTTTCTGTTTTGTTTTGTTTTGTTTTTTTACACTTTCTAGGAATAGTTTTGGATTCTGGTGATAGTGTCATGCACAATGTGCCCATCTATAAGGGCTACACCTTGCCTCGTGCCATCATGGGACTTGATCTGGCAGGTAGAAACCTGACTGACTATCTCATGAAAATTCTTAGAGAGGGGCTACTCTTTTGTCATCACTGGTAATGAGCTGTGTTTTGGATCAACTTTGCATACGTTTACCCTGGTAGTTATGTTTTTATGCAGGAAGCGTGTACTTGGAAAGATGCATCAAAATCCCTATCACTAGAGTGGCCTGGGAAAGCCAGTTTGTGTTAGCTAACATGGTTCTCCTGACTGTGGCTTTCAGCATACGTGTTGAGCATCCAAGGATGAGGATGCCATCTACTCAGGAAATCTTACATCACTGGCAAATATAACTGGTGGCTGTGTTTGAACACGCCTATTCCACAGACAAAGGGACAAAGTTAGTAGCTGGTAATGGATGAACCTCAAGGTTTTGCGACATAAACATGTAAACAATCTTTGTAGTAGACTGTAGGACAATATAGCTTTTATTTGCAGGTGAGGGAAATTTGGTAATGAAAGTAATGTTGCTGAGAAAGGTCAGAATCCAATGACCCACATGACCATTATGACCTCAGATGAGAAAATATGTTTTCTGACTGTCATACTGTATATTGATTAAAAACCTGTTGGCTGTCTGCAGCTGAAGAGGAGATTGTGAAAGATGTCAAGGAGAAGCTTTGTTCCATGGTTTTGGATTTTGAAAATGAAATGTTAACTGCTGCTTCTTTCCTCCTCTCTTGAAAAGAGCTATAAGTTCCTGATGGACAAGTCATCACCACTGGGAATGAACGTTTTTGATGCCCAGAAACTCTCTTCCAGCCGTCCTTTATAGGTGGGATAGGGTTTTTCTTACTAGGGACTTGACAGGGAATGGAAAGAATTTCTTACATAGTGGACAACCTTCAGCTGTGGGAACTGAGGTATTTATCCTCAAATGTCCTCAGAAACATGCAGCTTATATTAACTTAGTACTTTAGAAGCTTTGAATACTGCTGCTATAGCTGCTGAACAAAAAGATGCCTGTCAGTTTAGAAATACCTGAATCCTAAGATGGTTTCAATCTATTATAAATGCAGTAGAGTTTCTAAAATGATATTTTAGAGTACTGTCAGAAGATTGTGCTTTTCATCTTGACTGACTGATACATAACATTTTTTTTAATGTGGAAGCTGCTGCTGTTTATGATTTTATTATATTAATCTGTAATTTAATAATACAAAACCAAATTTTACATTATTTCCTGGTAGGTTTATCTGTAGTATTAAAATTCATGTCCTATCCAGTAGATGATCGACACTTACTGTCCTCACAAATCACTTACTTTCCTCTTAAATTCCACTCTTGAGGACTGACCAAAATGGCTGCAGGCAGTTTGGCACACTTTTCGTTAAACTAAATGGTGAAGCTATCTACGTTTGTATGTAGAAAGGAAACAATTCAAGCTTCAGGTTCTGCATTTGAGCATCAGCAGGAGTGATATTCAAATATTCTGCATTAGAACATCAGCAGGAGAAATTCTCTTTAGTAGCGAGAGAGATTTGGCTGCCAGAAACATATCCGGAATCACAGTTGGTGCTCAAAAATGGTCAGCATCAAAAATACAGCAATGGAAATCAGGATTTCCTGGGTCACAGATCTTTGGCACAGTGTTAAGGTAGTCCAAAAAGTCTAGTGCTTACAGTTTGAGCTTTATCTGCTCTGTTCCGTTTCTTGAGCAAAAAATAGTACCCTAAGTTAACTTTGCTGTACTAGGATTCAAGATAAACCAGCAGCTCAAAAGCAAGGTAGCACACGGAAATGCCAAGTGAGCTTCTACTAGCTAGAAGCATCATAAAAGATTCTAAAAATGGCAGCCTAATGCAGTAATGCTTAATTTTAAATTTTTCTGTAAGTAATGTGATTTTTTTTTTTACTCGAGAAAGTAAACAACCCCGTATGAAATAACAATGGGGATCTTCCACCCAAGTGTATTTTGCTTGTATGATTACTATGCTGAGATCACAAAGAAGGTGAGAAGCATGGCCTGTCTTCTTCCTCTCCAAAGTATCACATACCTGCTGCTTTTTTTCCCCCTAAAGTTTTCTAAAGGGAGACAGCATGGACTAGCGAACCTTCCTTTCATTTCGACAGTAAGATAAAGAAGGGAACAAAGAGAAATAACATGTTGAAGCTTCTGCTCAGGGTATTTGCAGGTATCCACGAAACCACTTACAACAGTATTATGAAATGAGATATCACATCAGTAAGGATCTCTATGCTAATAACATCCTCTCTGGAGGAACCGTGATGTATCCTGGGGTTGGTGATTGTATGCAGAAAGAGATTACAGCTTTGGATTCAAGTACTATGAAGTTTAAGGTAATATTTAACACCTACACTTGCAGGAAAAGAACCTTTTACTGGAAAGTTAGATCTTATAAACAAATCAAAGTATCCATAAGAAAATGTCTAGGTCTTGCATCCCAAGTCCTGGTGTTAGGAGGGGCTCAGACAGCCTGCTTGATACCACTTCTCCTACCAGCCAAAGCAGAATTAAAAGTGGGATTTGAGAGGTACTGGAATATAAATGGCTGCTGAAGCCATGGGAGTTGACGAGGTCATTTTGAGATAACGTGAAGCTACAGTTTAGGAAAAGAGTCCTGTGGGATTCCCAGTGAAGTAGGGTTGTGAGGAAGAAAAGGGCTACTTGAAAGACACCATAGAAACAAGAAGAGAGAGGTAGGGATGAACCTAGAGAAGATGGAGCTGTAAATACCAAAGGCGGCGTGAACAGCTTGAGAAGTTACTGGTAATTTTCTAGGCTTCAAGGCTTAATGATCAGTAAAAGTCTTTAGAGAAAAGGGGGAAAGGTGTTCCAGGTAGAAGTTGTACTCCTAAACTGGGAAGACTTTCACATAGTTATTTCATCCAAAGAGATATTTCCTGTGTTACCTGCTTGTCACTTTATTTTCAACAGATTGCACCACCAGAATGTAAACACTCTGCCTGGATTGAGGGCTCTAGTTGGTATCTCTGTCCACTTTTCGGCAAACGTGGATCAGTAAAGATGAATATGAGGAAGCTGGCCCCTCCATTGTCCACCACAAGTGCTTTTGAATATGTCTATCGTGCTGTCAGTGATTAAGTAGTGCTGTTTCTTTACCTATCACCTGCCCTCATTGAACCCTGAGGGTGGTCTGGCTTTCTTCCACACTGTATGGAAGTCATACGAATCAGTGAATTACTGCTAATCTTTGATGCTAAAATGAGACTGATATTTCAGTGATAGGTGTTTTCCAAGATGGATAACAGTAGTTAGATGATATATTTTAATAGATGTCCTTTCCACTTGCAGTTGTGGGTCTTGTACTGCCACCCAGGAGGTGACAGGCAGGGCTGCTCTGTGTTTTAGCCTCTGCTATTCCATGGCAAGTCTGAAGTGTGCACATAAATATTTATTTTAAACTCAAACTATAATGCACAGTTTAGGTATAAGAGAAGGGTTATTTTATGGAGTTAAGTGTTACATAGGGTTCTTCCAAGGGGTTTTATTTTACTGAGGATACAGTGGATTTATGTGGGTGCCATATGGATGTAGGTACTGATTGTCTCAGCAGAGCTTGTATGGATGTCTTTCCTTGGTATCCTGCAATTGTTTGCCAGGAGACCTTTGTTTCCCTGTGACCATCGTTCCCACCAGTAAGGAGCTTCAACAAGCTGCAATACTTCTGAACTTACACATAACAGGTTAATTTATTGGATGTATTATTGCTTCCTTCCTCAGCAGTTAACTGACGTTTCATTTCCTTTTACTATATATATGTGCTATTCTAAGTTAATGATTATAGAGTAAATAATAACCTTTTGAATATGTCGTTAAAATATTCTGGGTTTAATGGATCAATAAGAGAGTAATTATCCATGTAAGGCTGCTGTGGCTTAATTTCATAGTGACTAGTTTATCTGTTAAAGATAAGATAATAATTGCTAACTTCTATTTCAATTTTGTGATGAAAAAGGTTTCATTCCCTCCAAGTTTTCCAGCTAGAGCAATTTTTAAATTAGAACAAAATGCTTTCACAATTTATATTAAAAAAAAAAACCCCAAACAAACCACAAACCAACAAACTCTTCCTGGATGACAAATTTTTCATAAAATTCTGTATGAAGGTTAATTTATGAAGATTTTACAAGTGTGTCCTGTATGATTCTGGATGTTGTAGACTTTGAATTGATGTGATGTCAAGCTTGATGGGCGTTTCATGACTGACATGTAACCTGTCAAGTTCTTTCCCTTAAACACAATACTGCTTTACCAGAAGTGGGGAAAAAAGGCGAGTTGGATTTACAGGCTTCTGATAATGCATCTTGGGGATGCTTTAAAGAATCTTCTTACTACTGAGTGATCCCACTTAGGGTGATGCTATTTCCTTATCCAAACGATTTCTTAATGATAAAAGCTGAAGGACCTGTAAAGGGAGGATTTTTCAAAGGTCTGCTGTAGTTAGCACTACCTATTAAGTAAAAGAGATTAATGTTACCTTCATTCCCCCTTTCGACCAGCTGTCAGTTCGAATTGCTAATATCCATGTCTTCTCAAGAAAATGTAAATCATTGTAGACTTCTCAGCCTCTGAATGAATTTTACTTTATTATCTTGGTCTCAGGTCTTGTGATTGCTCATTGTTTAAGTTCATAATAAATCACTTTACAATTGGGAATAACTTTATTAACTGGCCTTACTGTCTGCCTAAGCAAAACAACTTAAGTTTTAACCTTTTCCTCTTGTAGCTGTGATGTTCAAGAGCATAAGCCGAGGTACTTGGATCTCTGAGCTGCTACTTTTGCAGTGCCCTGTAGTATCAAAGCAAAAATTCATTCACTTTGATAAAATTTTACTTGTCCTTGTTGTAATATTAAAAACGAAAGAACTTCTTTAGGTTTTCAATTTTTTTTTAATATGTCCTTTTAGTGTATAATTATGGCTTGTTAATCAGGAAAAGAAAAGATGTTTAAAAGTGTGGGTTTATTTTTTTGTGGGCTTTTTTGTTTGGTTGGTTTGTTGCTTGGGGTTTTTTTCTTTTAAGTGGCAAGGGAGGCACACATTTATAGCATTTGCATATAACTGAAAGAGTTCTTTGGGATTTTCTTCTTCCCTCCCTTCCCCAGGTCTCCTCATTCTCCACAATGTTATTCTCATCAGTGCCGGGTTGGCATCCCTGGTTGCTGGCACAGCTGGGGCTAAGACATGAGCTCTCAATGGCTAGAATGTGAATCCTCATCCCATGGCTGACTCCTTTATCAGTGTGGAAGAGCACGATTAGGATATGAATACCTCCCTAAGAATTTGCATGTGGAATGTTATTCAAAATTAACATGCATTTTGGAAATAGAATTCATTATAAATGCAGATAAAAATAAGTAAAACTATTAAGCTGATTGTGTGATTTGGCAAACCTCTGCTTCCCTGAGAGGAAATTGCCTCAGCCACCATGGAAGTCCTGTTTTTCTGTATGTACGGAACACTATGGCAGTAGGAACCAA
The DNA here is from genome assembly GCA_013400835.1 of Zapornia atra. Taxonomy (NCBI): domain Eukaryota; kingdom Metazoa; phylum Chordata; class Aves; order Gruiformes; family Rallidae; genus Zapornia; species Zapornia atra. The sequence goes on from VZTU01026361.1 coordinate 28,185, forward strand.
GAGTAGGGAACACCTGCAGCTAACAAAAAAGTTCAGTCTTTTCTCCAAACCCTCACCTGGTGTTCTCAGCTACTTCTTGGTTACCATTTCACTTAAAGATTACTTGGAGGTGGTAATGTTTGTACGCAAACATACCTGTGCATGCCTTGCTCTGTAATCTGATGTGGAAAACTAGTATGGCTGATGCTAAATATCCTAAATTTGGAAAAGCTTCTCCAGGTCATGTCTGTTTAATATCAACAGTGCCACCAGTGCCAAACATTCAGAAGTCATCTGCTTCTGCAGAATGGTTTTGCATTTTGGTTTTCTAATTTAGTAGATTTTTCTTGCTTAATATTCACTTGGGTTTTCTTCCCTACAGCCATACAGGCTATAAATATCTTCCTTTAAAAACCCCAAACAAATCAGATTTCTCTCCACTTTAGAAGTTAGGACTCAGAAGACACCTCCTCACTGAACTAATGTATCTTGAGGTTCATGATAATTTATGGCTTTACCATATATCAAGTAGACCTCATGGACAGAGGTACTCCAGGAATTTTTTTATCCTAAAAGCAGATGAAATTGATGGAGAAAGAAAGATCATCCTACATAATGAGATTTTTGGGTAAGAGCTATTTGTATTTTTAATGGATTCCATTGTTTCTGTAAATGACATCAGCTTGTAGATGAGACACTCCAAAGGTAGAACACTGAGAAATGTAACACAGCAAATCAAGGACTGCAAATAACTCTTTGTATGGCTGTGGGCAACACACTTTATTCAGTACATGACTGTGATTTAATCACATTTTTCTAAAGAGCTGGTAGACTATTACCAAGCGAATTTGTGTCATTACTTCAAGGTACACGTATAAAGTCATCTAACTAGAATTTACCTTAAATCATTAAAATATTCATGTCCTTGGAGCAGAAAACAATAATTACTGTTAGAAACTGTCCAGGTGAAAGGAAACTCAACAGCTTGCCTCAGTAGAAGCCAAGAGCATGTCATATCCTTACAACACACAAACTGATACTATGCAAAGGAAGCATGTTGTATTGGCTGGAGTCTGTGGCTATCTTGGAAATGGGGTCTTGCAGCAGAGATACTAATGATAATCACTGTTTTTTGCAATTTTTTTTTGAGTTATGAAGATGTAAACTGTTCTGCATCAAGAGCGTGCCTTCTCCTGCTGTCCAAAGCTGTCCAGGTGGGGGCATAATGTAAAGGGCAAGGACCTACTCCTCTTCCCAAAGAAGAATCCTCAGCTACATTTGGATGGTTTGGGCAAAGAGTCTTCTCCAACAGTGGGACAGTCACAGATGCTATATCTTTGTTTTTTCAAGGTACAATTTTCTTCCAGTGTATTTGCAAAGTAGAATTCTAAAAAACATACATTTTGATTAATGACGCATCCTTTTATTTGACTTTTACTAATGCAGTCTTGTATCTTTTCAAAATATGCTCCCTAAAATACCGTTTTCCTAGCCTGTGTCCTTGATGATTTTACCTCCTTCCTGTCCCCAAGAAATATGTCTTCAGCTTCCGAACAGCTTCTCTTTCAAAGCAGGCATGTTGTTGCTTTTGTTGTTTTTTTTTCCGTTTTCCTTTCGCCCCATGGAGCTGCTACCTATAAATATCTGCACAACTTCAATCCTTCTAAATGCTTCTATAAGACTTTATAAGGCCTTGATGCCTCCGAATCCTAACCAGAATTATCTCAGATGTTTTTCTATCACATGTTATTCTGCCTTTTGCCCGTGATATTATCTCTTTTTCTTAGATTAACAAGTTCTTATGAATAGCAACAACTGTTTGGTTTTGTCTTTATACAGCACCTTTTGTAGTCAGTTTTTTAGCCTTAGTCGGGCAGCTACGCAGCGTCTGTGTATCAGAATTAGTATGTGCTTCTAGGTGGTCCTTTCTGTGCTCCGTAGCCTTCTTGAAGGGGAGGCTGATTCTTTTACCTGCTCCGTTTCTTTAACAAGTAATAGTAAAAATAGCTCTGTGTATATGAAGCACAGTGTTTGCATACAGTTCTTAATTGTAAGGGTGCTTTTAAGTAAGAGTAGGAGAGTTTTTCAGACTGATTTTTATTTTTGAATGATACTGTACTAGATCTACACACTGTCCTTCTATAACATATGAGGTTCATCTCAGAACCTTGCTGCTTTCAGGCTTTATTACCTGACTGCTCAAGAAGCTGTCTATGTACTTTAAAATTTCCCAGGTTTTTCTGAACTTCACAGTGGCTTCATTTTAATTTAGTAACAGCTGTATAATAAGAAGCTTTCATTAGCATTTTCAAAAAGTCTTTTCTGGAAACATGTTAAATGATATGTCACTTCAAAGCGATCCCTCCTCCTCTGTTCATTTTAACAAAGAAAACTTTGTCATTGTAATTTAAATGTTGTCTCTTCTAAAGGGAAGAAAATCTATCCAACACAAGAGTAAGCAGATATTCTCCCTCATGCATTTTTTTCAAGAGGAGAGGTGTCATTTGGGGTTCTTTCCCTCCATTTTTGCTTTGAAGTTAGATGTTTCATTGCTGGTGAAATAGTATGTTATTGGAACCTAGAAACTAGTGAGGTCAGTATTAGGGCTTTGCTGACACTCTTAGGTATCTTTCAACTCTTTGAGAGTTTACAGACAGTGACACTTTTTTAAAAAACAAAACAAAACACAAGAGGATCTGTAGCATTTGGGAGAGACAAAATGTTTGAGCACTTGGGTATCTCCAAATTTCAAGGTAAATACTGGGGAAATAGAAAATCCTGAAACTCATCATTAACCTTTGATCAAAATGATTATTTGTAACTTTAATTGGGGATGGTGGGCTTCAAAAAGCAGATGACATCTGCTTTATCTCATGTATGCAGGATAGGGAGGGATGACAGAAAAATGTATAGTTGTGAAAGCAAATCACCTGTGTAGAAAGCTTCTTAAAATTATTGGGGGCACTATACTTGGGTTGAACTGACCCTTTTTTCTATCTGGAAAGCTTTTAATGAAAGAGGAAAATGACCTGCTGATCTTTTTTACAGCAAAGGTTAATAGCATAAAATACTGATGAGCATTTTATGTAAGAAGCAAAGCCTGCAGATCTCATTACCTGGGCCTGCCGATTGTGCATTCAAGACCAACAAGAGAGGTGGAAAATACATTTGACACATTTAAAGGGTTATAGTGGACACCATTCCCATTTCTGATTCCATTCCCAGTGCGCTTTTCTTGTTAATAGAAATATAACAGATGACAGAGGTCATCTAGCCCAGGCAAGCTTGTTCACTCACCACATGCTGATGGCTGAGAGAGACACATCTGACTGCAAAGAACATCAAGGTAAGGACGAGATTTTGGTCCCAATTAATAGATTAGCAATCGCTGATACCTGCATCAAATTTAGGTAAAGATCTTGATTTGTGTTGCAAATCTACAGCGAGGAAATCTGTGGGGCTGTGCTGAGTCATTGACTGTTGTAAATAAGACAGTGTGGCAGAGTCTTCATCACACCGCGAGTGGGGACCAGTTTGTAGCTAGAGGGAAGGGAACTGACTATTTTGAGAAAAGTTACTTAAAAAGGTAGTTTGTAAAGCATTGTGCAGCGAAACCCACCTAAATTACATACCACTCTGTAACTGAGGATCTCAGGAAACAGCAGTCCTGAGAGAAAGATGCCAAGAATTGTAATGTGGTGGCAGCAAGCAATGAAAATTGCAAGTTTTGACATGAATTAAATTTGCAAAGGTGGAAGCTATGCCCAACAACATGACAAGCTAATATGGAGGAGAATGAGATTAATGAGTTGAAATATCTCTTTCCTGTTTAAGGTTAACATTGGGCAAGAATGAGTTTGTTGGTGCAATGTCTTGTTGAATTTTAATAGGGAAATGTTTCCTGGCATGTATTCCAAACACCCTACATATAGTGATATTGATCTGACCTTCAATTAATGCAAGAGGCCCTTTTCAAAAATCAGGTCTGGGTTTGAATGGCAAATAGGTTTAATATTCTGAGGAGAGCTGATCAGTTTGAGACTAAATCACTAAGATTATGGCTACTTTTTATTCATATTAATGCAGACTGCTTTCCCTGGAGCAAAGGACCAAAAGAGGGGTGTATCATTAAAAAATCACGGAGAAGATGTCAGTAGGTACAGACAACAAATGAGGAAGTTACTTTAAATTAATTCCTGCTCTCTGATGCCATGTTTTTCAGGTTTCTGCTTTCTTTTTGGCAGTGGGCCACAATGAACACTCCTCATCATTATCCTTTACACAGTTTGTGGGAATCTGTCCCCTTTCAGAGCATTTTTTCTAATGGCCAGCCTGTGCTGCCCTTTCTCCTTGGTGCCGTATCCTACACCCAATCCTACAATAAGGGGTCACAAGGCATTTGCACTTACAACTCATTGCTACCAAGAGTACGTAGCAAACTGAGTGGTCTTGATACAGCCATATTTTTTTAAATTAAAAAAGCGCAATTCTGATTTCAGTTCGCTTGTGACAATAATAGAAATTTAACAAGGAGACCTACATACCTTCCTGTCTTACCTGTTCATGAAGTCCTTATCAAATTTTTACCTCATCAAAGTCTTGACTCTTACTGTTTCCTAAGTACAGTAGTGGCTGGGAGTACTTCTGTGGCTGTCCACTTCTATTTTAGGTAATATCTTAACTCAAGTGGGTATCAGTCATATATATATATATATTTTTTTTTTAATAGCAGTCTTTTCCATCTAGGCTGTTAGCAAATCGCTCTTCTTAGCCATGAAGTTATATATAGTTTCACTGAAGTTGATGACAGTATTTCTGTACAACTGTTCATGATGCAGATCTGAATTTTGCAGGTTTACTCTCAAATTAATTTCCCATCCAGCCCAAATAAAATTATGCTCTTAGAGGACTTGAAAGACTCCTAATAAAACCAGAGAAGAATTTCAACCAGTCATAGCCTTCACTGGTCTCTAAAATACTCAAGCCAAAAGACAACTAGATCAATTTGGCCAACAGAACCTTGTGAGCTGACAGTGCTACTCACAGTGCTGTCAGTGATGTCGCTGTGTTAAACAGACTCCCAAGCCACAGGACCTTGTATATAACCAAGGCCAGGTTGAATGAGGCTTTGGAAAGCCTGGTCTAGTGGAGGATGTCGTTGTCTGTGGCAGGGGTATCATACTAGGTGATCTTTGAGAGCTCTTCCAACTGAAACCATTCTATGATACCTTAAGAACTGTCCTTCTCTAGCAGTTTGCTCAGTTTGATCTTGGAAGCACCACAAACAACCCAAAACCAAACCGAACAGCACAACATGAAGATGGGCTCCAATCTGCCTTGCATGGTTGGTGCCACTCAAATTTCAGACAACAACCCTGTCTGCCCACATTCTGCTGTTGCTTAGTCTTACCTGTGTTATGGGATGAATCTATCTACTCCTCTGCTCAAAGGTGGAGAAGATAAATGAACTGGGTAGAGGTCTTCCATACTTTCACGGTCAAAAAGCATGAAATAAATGCTGAGGTCTAGGCTTGGATTTTTTTTTTGTAAGATTTTTCTTGTACAATAAAATATGAAAAATCCTCTTCTATTTTCTTATCTAGACTCATTGTACATGGCAATCTGAAGGGGATGAATAGAGTTTGTCTTGGAAAAATACCAACACTCTGGGCCTTTTCCTACTCCCATATCAGTTGCTGAATATTTTGTCCTTGCAAGTACGAGAAGATGAGATCTCTGAACAAGTGTGATTCTCTGAATACTTGCAATTCCCTGTATAGCTGAGCAGTGTTAGGACTTGTGAGAAATGTTTCCTTATGGTACCTCTTTCAGCCTGGTAGTATTGTAAAGAGCATTTTGCATTGCAGGTTGCACAATAAATCAGTTGTTTGGCTCTCACACAGAGCTGCTGAATTAACACGGTGTGATCCAGAGATGCAAAGGGATTTCTTTCATTAATGATGCTGGGATGCTCGGGAGAACACAAGATGCGTTTCCTAGACAACAGCTGATGTTACTGTGTAACTGGAAGAAAGTACAAAAGCTGAAAGGGGAAGCAATGAAGGCTAAGGATCAATTTAGGAAAAAAATCTGAATAGCAAAATTAAAGTTCTTCTACAAAATGTGAAGTACATCAATCACAGAGACCTTCTACAGAGTTTGTGAAACAGCTATGATGGCCCCAGAAATAAAGCTCCACAAAGAAACAACAAAGAAATGCAGTTTAAAGTGCAAGTACATCACCTCCTTAAGTCTGTACATGCTGAAACCTTAAAGTCACAATCCTTATCTGACATTTTCCCCAAAATAAAACAATCAAGAGTCATAATCCTGATGGAATAAACACAGATGGCAGCTTGCATGTGATCTCATTCAGCTGAAGTTTTACTGCAAATTCTGTGCAGGGTAAATAAACATCAGCTGAAGTGCCATCTCTCTTCTCTTCTGGATGCTCACTGTAGGAAGACTGATGCAGACTTTTGGTTAATATTTAAGTGGCATTCCTGACAGTGGAATACTGTGCATCAGCTAGGAAATCAGCTTGTATCTAGCCTCATGGTTCATTTTTGAAAAACAGGTTAGAAGCTTGAATGTGCATCTTTTGTCTGCTTCGGTAGCTAGAAAAGTATGGCTTAGATTTTCCTCATCTGACCATTTTTAAATGCTTTTTAAAAAAAAGATTTTTTTTCTATGCTTTCAGCTATAACTACTTGGACTAATCATTGCTCTAGAAAACTATTTTGGGATCCTAAAGATTTATATATAAATTTGTAGATCAAATTTAAGATGATCTGTTGGGTTGTTGCCATAAGAAAGGCATAGTCTTTTTCTCCCCCTCTCAACCCTTAATCTCCCTTTCCTTTTGGCTGGTATTCACTAATTTTTTTTAATGAGTTAATTCATTAAACTGATTAAAGAAGAAAAAAAAAAAGAAAAAAAGCCTCTGTTGTTTTGTTTTGACTAGTTAGCTTTCAGATGGGTTAGTGAGTTGAATTGTCTTTTGGACAGTCCTGGCAACCGTTAAGGCTGACTCAAAGCTAAGCCATGCAGCGGGTGATGGAGGGGGACATGACTGCCTCTTTCACAGGCAGGATGCTATTGCGTTACCCACTAAAGAGTTTGGTGTTTGTTGAGAAACAGGAGTTCTCATTTACATGCAAAATTCAGTAACACCTCTTTCATAGTCTTGGCTGAGGACCCTTGAGTACTATCACTCATGTGAGGGTTTTATAACCCTTTACAATTAATTCTTCAGAATTAATATGACAGGAGAAAGGAAAGGCTACATCACCTTTGTGGTAGGCAAGGAGGAAGGGAACTAGAGGCCAGTCCTCCCCATCTCAGTCCTTATGAAGATAATGGAGTAGTACCTCATGAAAACTGTTTACTGGCACTGGCATGTGAGGGACAAAAATTTGAACAGCCAGCATGGATCTACCAAGAGCAAATCATACTTGACAATCCTGATTGACTTTTATGATGAAAGGACAGGTTTTGTGGGCAAAGGGAGAGGAATGGGTGATGTTCAATTGAACTTCAGAAAGGCTTTTTGTACAGTCTCATGTGTTATTTATTACACATGTAAATATACATGTGTATTAGATGTAAGTGGATAGCAGTTTGTATCAAAAGGGGATTCATGGAGCAAGTTGTAGATATTGTGACATTACGAAGCATCTAATGTAATATAAATATATCTTAAGTCATATATTTACAATATAAAGCAATATACACATTTATGATATAACACATCTAATGAGTTCTACCCATTAATCATCAAAACTGGTTATCAAAAATATTTTTTGTTAGCAATATGCTGAATTTCAGTGGCTGAAAGGAAATACCTATCTCCAGATGTTTATTTCACAAAGAAGAATGAAAAGTAAGTTCCAAATATTTCTTTTAAACCAATATTAATTTTTAAAAAGTCTCCACCTCTCCAAACGAAACATGCAGACTTTAAGGAGATAATAGCTTCTGTTTGTTATAAATCAGCCTCTTGCTTGAAAAATGCATCTGCTTCAGTAAGCTTTATGATAGTTACCAAGACCCACTAAAATACCTCAGAGACTGCAATGTATGATATTGTTTCAGGCAGAAATAGCCTGTTATTTTGCTGCATGATTGTTGGTATTTAAATATCTCATATTTGGGGAAATTATGTTAATGTTTTCCTTATCAGTCTAGCTCTTCTATTATTGAAGAGATTTCACAACCTCTGTGGGCAATCTCTTCCACTACATTACCATCAGAGGCTTTTTTCTGTTGTAGAGTTGGAATATAGAATGTCTCCTTAACATCAGCAAGCAGGTAATGCTCCTCAGTGACGAGTCTCAAAATTGTGTTAACTGGAAGATAGTTAACCCTATTTTGAAGGCAGAGATGGCAAAAATGAACTCTCCAAGCAAAGAACTCTTGTGTTTTATCAAAAACTTAGCCTGGACCCTTTCTCTCCTCCATGGCTGTATCTGTGTTACACCAACCCAGATGCTTGGGCAGCCTGGTAATAACTCTTAGTAACTGTTTTAAAAAGTATCAAGTTGTCTGCTGCTTTTATTTTTCTCATAATACAGCTCAGCAATAATATGGAGCTTTTCATCATCATCATTAACTAATACAGATGTTAATTAATTAATCATGCTTGCATATCCTTCTTTTAAATTGCTTGTCTACTAAAATTTATCCTTTATTCCCTAAAGGTATTTTATATATCAGCGGGCTCTTCTGTTAATCTCTTTTCCGCAGCACATTTAACCTTCTTTTGCTTATCATTTAGGGCCATTAAGGCTTATTATCTGAGTTATCCTCTCTTGAACCTTCTGTGTTGTCTTTTTTTTTGTTCTTTTCCTCTAACCAGAACTGTATAGTTGCTCCAGATTTTCATTTGATTAAGTGTAAAAAAATCAGGGAAAAAAAGAATCAGGATTAACTCTACCAGAATCTGAATTGTAGAGTCATTCTTATGAATTCAAACCTGAATCTACGTCTCCATTCCAAGATACAGTGCTATCTGTAATTAATTTTTTTTGGGGGGGGGAGAGGGGTGTTAAGGAGGTTTATCATTACATGCTGATTAGGTATTTACTACTAAATTGTGTTCATGCTTCAGAGAAAATAAAAGAAATTTGGGAAGAAGAGACAAAAGATTCCAAAACCTGGAGTAAGCCTGCAGGACCTCCATGGAGAGGATTGCAGAGCGTGCTGAAATCAAAGGTGCAACGAAACCCAGAGTTTGAAAATTGGAGACAGAATAATTCAGAATATATCTAAGACTCACTGCCAATGAATCACAGTGAATTTGTTGAAGTATTTAAGTTGAGACTAAGTATTTTTCTGTCCAGCCAGAAATTACTGGGTGAGGTTCTTACGCATTGCATTCTATATGATGTCAGAATAATTATAATGAATAATTTATATTATATAAATATAATATAATTAATTATTTAATAATCTCTTTCAGCCTTAAATGTTAAGACTTTAATCCCCAGGTGCTCAAAATTTAATTTTTTTTTACTCTTCTGTGGGTTTGGGAAGAGGGTATAGCTTATTCCTGGTTAAACACAAAACATACCCTCTCTTGAGCTTCTTGCTCACACACAGTCCCGAGTGTTTTCCTGGGAACAGTGTGCCTTGTAATTCAAGACTCCCTTGGTGTCCTGTAATATAAGACATCTTTTAATCTATTCCTGGTCTTTACTATTTCTCTTCTGCCACAACATTGCATTGACTGAGGTTTGATTGTTGTGGTTGCTCCCCTAGTCGTGTTTAACTTCCAGCTGGTTATTCTGCTAAAAGTGTTTCCTGCAGGCCATGTAATTATACCCACAGATTCTCTCCCTGTAAAATCTTTTCTGTTATTGCTGCTTCTTCAATGAGGCAGTACGAGATTTGTTAGGCAAGCTCTCTATGGGTAAATACATGCTGACTGTCTGCAATTTAGGTGTAATTTGTTAAATGTTCCATGCCAAATATTTTCTGCTATTCTTATTATTCAGATCATGCTTGTAGAGACTTCTAGTTCTGCGTCTCATTGTTTACTCCTTTTTTTTTTTTTCTTGATATCCATAATCAATGTAACATGGACTTCATCCTACTACTTCTGCCTATTCTGTCAGTCTCAATCAATCTGTTATTTCTATTCAAGCTATGCAGTATCCTTTGGCTGGTTTCTGCCTAGGTAGAGATTGGAACTGTATAGTCCCTCCTCCCTCTCTTAATAAAAAACAAGGATAAGGTTTTATGCCTCTTATGACAACTTTCTTCCAGTTATGCCTCTTTTTTTTTTTTTTTTACTATTACCTATTTTTCCAGCTAATTTTTTTCTCCATAATTATGCTTCTCTTGTCTACCTGTTGCTCCTAGCCTGCAAGCATATCCTGTGTTGCTGGCATTTTGTTGCCACCTTTATTGCCAATATCTGCCTGTTTCTCAGGGCTCCTACCAACAGTGGCCAGTGAGCAGTGAGTTAATCTCTTCTTCAGTGACGTGTGTTACAGCCCTTTGGTTTTACCCAGGATTTACAGAAAAAACAAAGCATCAAACAATACCCACCCGCAGATGATGCCCTTCTGCATTGCTTTTCTCTGCATCTCACATCTGTGCTGCAAGTATAACATCTCTTCAAGGATAGGATATCATAGCCTTCTTGCTAATGCACTGATGACCCATTTTTATTTTGTATCATGCTATTCAAAGACAAAAGAAGGTGAGACCATCTGAGGCAGTTTTCGTGATTAATTGGTCTGTGCTCCCTGTCCCAGAATGCAGAATGAAATTGGAACGCTCCAGCTCCCAAAGCTAAATTCACAGAAAGCAGCTGGGTTATTTTTCTAACAAGAAGCAGAAATACACACCTGCCACTTAATGTGTGAATGCTCTTTGGTTGTTTCAACCAGATCAATGCAACAGTGGCTCTAGATACAGACATTTAATCCCATTTGCATCCTCCTCCCTCTTGTCTATCACAGCCATAGAGAGACACTTTAAGAATGATGTGTTCCTGTGCATCGTGTTCATGTTTCAGCTTAAAGCCACTGGCGGTTGCTGATTTCCATTCTTTAGGCTGCATGAGATCGTCTCTGATAATATGGCACATGAGTAATAACAGAGAATCAAGCTGGCTACAGCGCTTGTACCATCATTGTACAACTGAGCAACTTGGTGTCATGCGTGAATTTGTTTTCCGGTTACTTACGCAGTGAGAAAAGTGATATCCCCATTAGGTAAATAGGGAATAGAAGCACACAGATGCCTCTATGTCAACGTAACAAGAAACACTGAAATCGCCGAGCCTGCTCACAGGAGTCAAGTTAAATGTTCAGATGAGTGTTTGCAGAAATCAGAGTAAAACAACTAGCCTTTCAGCCCAGGAGCATAAACCTGTTTTGAACAGACGGGAAGGGGATCTCCAGAGCCACATGCCAGCGCTTGCAAAGTTCTGCAGCCGAACGGTGGGACATCTCACTTAGAATAGCACTTAAGGAGAGAAGGGGCAATATGCGATACAGCTGCAGCTGGGGAATCCTTAACAGGGCTCACTGAAACCTTTAAAAACACAGTTAGTAATTTGGTTGAAAAATACTTTGGAATTACTTTATCTGCTCTAAAAAACCCCAAAAAACCCCTGTTTATTGATCCTTGTTTATGTGTTTGTTTTTGGGAAGGGTGGGTAATGTAGGGGTCTTATTGGCACTTTATAGATATGTAAGACACTTTTTAGCATTAGTTTTGGTTCATTTTTGAAGCCTTGAAGCACATAACTTGTGATCATGCTCTGCAGTGGTAACAAACTTAGTGGAGGAAGGCATTTGCAGCAGATTTATTCAAGGCATCATAGGAAAAAATCCTGCATTATGCTTTCTCTCACAGCCTGTGACTTTACCCTGCTGGTAACGACAATGAAAACCTCCTCAAGTCTCATTCATCTTTGGCTATCAAAAATGCTGTGTCACCAGGCTTCGTGTTCTTCATGTTGTGATTTGCGTGAGGGAGTTGTGCCTGAGCAGGCTTTTATTTTTGGGTGACACTGCCTAACTTTGCTCAGCTCTTGCCTGGTGATAGGTAGTCATCTCAGGTCTACCTCGGAGATACACGGTTTCCACTGTTCAAATTTCATGGTGCAATGAAGCAACCGATATCTATATACAGTGGCTCCTGCTGAGAATGTGAAAGTGGAGAACCTTAATTATGTAATGTTGAGAAGGATTCCAGGGGTCTAACCAGGCAGTACGAAGCCTTTTCTTGTTGGTTTTCAAATGGAGTATATAGGAGAGTGTAAGGGCTTTCCTAATTATTGTCACCTCCATGGGCTAATATACCATTTCATACACTGCCCAGGCACCCGATACCAATGGCAATATCATTAAGAATAGGATGTCTGCTTCAGTATCGACCTTACCAGGATGCTCAGGCAAAGACCAGCCTCTTTCTATTTAGCAGCTGTCACAGGTAGAATTGAGTAGCTGTATTAGCTGTCACCTGTTGAACGGGCAGCAAATTTGTTTTCAAGAACCACAGAAGTTTTATTATTCTCTGGGAACACTATGAGATCTGGTAATCATTGTGAATGTGAAATGTGGCATCTTAATACTTCGCATTAATGCCCAAGCAAATTTCTGAAGGGAAGGCTCCCACAGCTGCCTGCTTGGCTTGTGTCAGCCAGGACTTTAGCCCTCAGGGAGGATGGACCTTATGAAGGTTGTATGTGCACTATTATATATACATGACATTTAAGTAACCGGAAAGTCCACTGTGGTGTGCAGAAGATAGACACTTGGAATGGTGAAAAGGCTATAACCTAATTTAGAATTATATCATTAAGACAGAAGTGGTAACTACAGCGAACACTGTCATGAACACAGATAACATACAATGATGTACTTGTACGTGGGCTTTGGCTGCTGTCAGACCCTGAGGAAATCCAATCTGTTACAGCCATTCTAGACTTCTGTGCCAGTGCACATAAATTCACTTTAGTGCTGATGGTTGAGATTTAGCACTCTTGGGGCACTATGAATATCAAAGGTGCAGCAAATATTTTACATATTTTCTTATAGACCTAATCCAACCCAAACTGTATTTTTTCCACAGTACTATGACCCAGCAGCATGAGTATTACAATCAAGGATAGCGTGTAGCTCTTTATTTCTGGGTTACAATTAAATGGTCTATTATGCCCTGCAATCTACCAACAGACAATCTGGGACAACAAGTCACGTAACATCATTTTGATATTTTGAGAAACGGGGACAAAAGAATTAGAACATTCTTGTTGGCTGCCTTAAAAATTTCTTCATGACGGCAAGTAAAAATTTTACAGTAGGAAAAAAATCCTAACCTTTTAAATTGCTCTTTTTTTTTTTTAACATCTTTAACAGTAAATGCAGCTATTAAAAAAATAAATTGAGAAAAGATGTTCTGAGCCTTCCAGCAATAAAACCCTATGATTGCATTTCCCTCACCAGTCTAATTTACGGCAAAGACAATGTTGATGAAATTTAGATAAGATTTGAAATTGTACATAGTGGTAACAGGAATGTACTGTCTGTTTGAATGGTAACGTATTTCCCAGCTTTCTAAACCAAATTTAACCGTAGAACTTGAAATCTCTGTTATTGGATATAGCATGTTTGTAAAACTTTATAGAGAAATACAACTTAGTTTGACTTGATAAATGCCTTGATGTCCTGGGCATCAAATTTTGAGTTATAGAAACAACCAATTCCCTTTGGGAAATATTTTAATTCTGCTGCTTTTGGATTTAATCCACTTTTCTGTTATTAATTTTTACCAAATTTGAAACCTTATAAGCAGCAAGGAGACAATACATTCCATGTAGACCTAAGCTGTCTTTAAAGTACCATTTAAAAGTAACCCATTACTTAAAAATATCCAGAAAACTGGCTTCAAAGAGCTAAAAGCATGTTAAGATAACGGTTGTACTTCAAGTTCTGCAGAGGAGAGATCCTCTGCCTGGAGAAGTTAATGAAACAGCTTCTCTCAGTTCTGGGGTTTACACTGGGGTGCAGGTTCAAATGGTGTTTATTTTATTAATGTAGAAGTTAGAATTAAGTGGTTGCTTCATGCTGTCTAGTTGATTAAGACAAGTTCCACATGGAAACCAAACCTCCTTTTTTTGTTCCTAGGCTGTAGTATGGGTTTGGTGTTCAATTTATTATATAAACACTCAGTTAATGAACGGCATGGATGCTGTGAAATGTGGAGTGGTCTGTGTTGATGATAAAGGAAAACTCTGAGACAGAAATTATAACCAAGATGAAGCTTTATTATTACTGAAAATTAAGTAACCTCAGTGATGAAGGAGGATAGATGTGCATCCTGCTCTTATCAGGCTAAAAACTACAGCTGGTGTGAACCCATACAAAATGCATGCCATAGCAAATAAAAATTCAATTAGATGGCCTTTACCTTTCTTACCATAAACAATTGCCCCCTTTATTCCTTGGAATTTCGTATAAAGACCCCCACAGAGAAACTCAATTCATTTGCCTTTCAGTGTGGAATTAAGATAAAGATATGAAATACTGTAAAAATTTGTGCTAGTCTGCCACAGAGATACAAGAGCTGATTTAGAAAGATGTAGCCTGGAAAGAGTGTTGTAAAGGAAAGCCATGAATGGAAGACAGCATTTTAAAATTCTTGGTTATAATTTTGGAATTAAAAACTGAATCTCTGTGAAACTGCACTCAATATTAGGCCATCCCTAAAGAGTGCAAAGCTTTGAAGAGTATACTGTGTACAGGGCACTTATAGTTTAAATGTATACTTTTGTATGGATACTCTAGGTTTTAATTAAGGCAGTGATCCCTAGGGGAGGAGATGGTGAAAGAGGGAAACTTCACTTGTTTGGAAACCTGAAGTTAAGAAAAGAGTAGTTAGTTGTTAAATTAGATTGCAAATACAAAGTCAGACTAATGCTACAGTATGGAAAACTAATTCTGCAAGTTCTGACAGTTCCAGTAGGACATATAATTTCTCCCTTGGGAATTTTCCTTTTCCTTTAATTTACAGAACCTCTCTGAAGTAGATTCTCTCTTTTTTTTTCTAACAAGAGGATTATTCATGTTATGACTAGCCATGAATATTCAAAATTTGAGCTATTATTTGAAAGCATTTGGCCAGATACATTGTATGTAATCCCCACTGCTTGATTGGAGAAAAACAGAGGAATTCTTTGTTCAAATATTTGCACTGACATATTTTCCATTTGTTTTTAAACATATTTGTATTTTTTACATTAAATGTGGGGTTTTTCATGAACATCAGTTTATGAAAAGTTGACTGCTCAGATCTTTCAAAAAACCACAGTCAATGATGATGTGATTGTAGCCAAACCGTCTTAATTTGAAAACAAGAAAGATCATTGATGATAGATTTTGCTATACCTTTAACCTAACTTTAAAGAAATGTATGTTTTATGAACACAAGCTGCTCACAAAATGGTTGTGTTGGTATCTCAATCCTATTGCTTCTGAAGGCAACTTGTTGGAGTGCTTACCGGTAATGGCATGACTTATTATTAAATATTGAGGAAATTCTTATGGAAGTACTGCTTTTTAACTGTGATCATGGCATAGTTTGATACCTGGTTAGAAATAACAATACCTTCAAGGATAACTGAGTGTTGAACTTAGAGCTCAGATTTGTAAATCACACAAATATGGTTGATAAGTTTATAGTATCTTGTTTGTCTTTAAGCTTGTAATTCATAGAAACTTTTAGGTTGGAAAAGCCCTTTAAGATCACCGAGATCAACCATAAACTCAATGCTCCATGTCCTTAAACACCACATCTACGTGTCATTTAAATACCTCCAGGGATGGTGAGTCCACCATTTCCCCTGGCAGCCTGTTCACCTGTTCCAGTGCGTGATAACCCTTCTGGTGAAGAAACTCACAACGTTCAAGAAGGTGGCTGATGCATGCCTACATGAAAGGTGTCTGTGTATGTGTGTCTAGTGCTGACTCTGCAGAGGTGGGCTATGTTGTTTTTTTTTTTCTTTAATATTGAGGATTCACAGCAACTTGTTATTTCAGCAGCTGTTTTGGTGCTTCATTTTGGTTTTCCCAGCTATCAGGCTTCTCCTTGCAATATATGTCTTACTACTGCTACGTCAGGTTTCATAATGAGGAAGGGAAAAACCAAATGATAACAACCTATTTGCTGCTCCCCAGTTAGGGACAAGGATGCAGTTTAATCTTGAATGAGCTGGTAAAGAGAAATGCGTGAAGAAAAAAGATGAACCGGCGCTGGAAATCACCAGTCATTTCATTAGGCACACTTGGATTCATTCATGCCATTGCCATCAGAACTTCACATCCTCTCTTCAGGTAGGTGGTTGTTTTCCTTCCCTTAGCAGCCTTTGCCTTCAGTTGGAGGGGCTGTTTTTGTGCTTTCCTCCTATACCCCCAAAACCTATTTGGGAGCTGATTTATCTCTGTGTTTCCTGACACTGGCAGACAAGAACTAACACATCAGCACATTATGCTAATGATTGTTGCCTGTCTGTCTCCTGCATTTGTACCAGTGAGTGCTGGGAAAATCAAGTCCCATTTTCCCTATTGGATCAGCAAATAATAAGACACCCAGATATTATGCAGACAGAATGACCTCAGAGCACCAGCAATTTAGACTAAGAGTTCACAACATAGGGCAGTTTATAAAATGCATACATTTATAGGTACTGTGGGTTGATTGCTCTGGATTTCCCCAAGGAACACACTGGTCTGCCCTATCTCCTTGGTCCCTGGAGAGCAGAGCAGAGGGGATGAATAACTATTCTGACTGGTGTTTGTCCAGTCCTCCTGTGCTCACCACACACAAGGGAGATTCAGATCTGGCGCTCATGGTCTTTTCTGCACTCAAGGGAAGCTGTCTCTACAGCATTCTCCTTGGCTGTCTTGCTACAACAGTTCTAGCAGTGGGCTGAGGCACCCCAAAATTGAACTGAGCTATTTGAGCTGCAGAGGTAAAAAGACAGTACAATGATCACTGGTGAAATTCCAAGGGCTGAGAGGATAGAAAAGGTGTTTAAAGCTGAAGGACACCCAGCACTGTCATGGCTAATCCGATTTTTTACAAGTCAAGCCATTGATCTCAAGCAGCATGAAATAAAATGATCCCATGCCCAAGTCAGGACTGTTTTCCTCCTTAGCTGGGGTTTCTTAGGTGACCAAGTACATTGCTAAGGGGAAAGAAACCAGTCAGCTCCATCCAGTGTCAGTTCTAGTATAGCAAATACATGCAACGGAATGGTTTGGGTTGGGTTTTTTTTTGAGAGCAATGAAAACTGTATGAGACTGCAAAAGGTTTATGTATGTTTTACAGCAGGAGCAACCATTAGACTAAAACTACATTGTTCTCATCTTTCATGCTTCCTTTCTGCTTTCAGACCACATTCCCTGTGAAGTCAAGCAAGAGGTTCTTCAGTTTTTGCAAATGCCTGAATGAAAAAAAATTAGCAGTATGGTTATGTATCTATGCAATAGCATTAAGCAGATCATAAATCTTATAAGTCAAACAATATTGCCAAACAGGAGGTTATTTATGTTAATGCAGTACATTTTCCATCCATATCTCTTAATCAAGCAGGAAAGTCAGGGTAGAATATATTTGATGTAATTCAGTAAAGGCTAGCATTTCCCAGGTCTAACTTCACTGGGTATGTTCCACTGCTGATTCACTCCATCCTATTTCCATTACAATGGGATTTTCAGCAATGTAAAGTTATGTTCTGAAAATGCTCAGTGACAAGGCCATAGACAGTATAAAATTATTTAATTTATACTAGTTACATGCCATTGGCATTCTGTATGAGTGGTAGAAAAGCTAAAAGTTTAACCCCTGTGAAATGTGTTGGTGATGTGTGTGTGTGTGTGTTTGGGTTTGGTTTGTATGAGAAGCATCTTTAGGGAGAACTGACTTTTTTTATTTTATGGAAAATTTAAATGATTTGCAAAACATACAAGTTTTTGTAAGTAGAGGTTAGACCAAAACGGCCCCTCTCGGATTAGGAAATTCAGTATGTTTCTATTAAGTTTAGACATTTTGAGAGTACATAATTTTCTAGTTCCCAATACTTATGGAAGTCTTTTGGTGCCTAGAAATCTTCTTCCAACTGACATAATTCTGTTTCCTGAAGCATAGATTGATTCCCGTCCTCCCTGAAGTTAGAGTCAATTTATTGCCTTTGAGAAGATAAACATTTTGAATTAGGGAAAAGTCAGAAGCAAAGGAATGTGTGATCATGTAAAACATGTACTAGTTAAGAGCAAGCTGCCTTCTGACTCAAAAAAAAAAAAAAAAGAAAAAAAGAGATTTTTGGTAAAACAGACAAAGAAAAACCTGCACAGAATTGGCTGCACCATTGTCTCAAATGATTTTTGTTATGTAAATCAATTCCCATGGAAGGCTATAAATGTTATGGTGTTCTAAATGAGCTGAGGAGGATGCTGACGACCTCTAAATTAGGTGAGGATCAGTTTGTCCTCAGACAGCCTTCCTACTGAAGGAATTTATTTCCTATCATGACAGCATGCAATCTGCTACAGAAAATTAAAAACCAAACTTGAGGTCTTTTCCTATCCCTGAAACAAATACTGTGATCATTTACCTTGTCTCTAACAGTCCAGTATAGTTAAAATTCCGTTCAAATACTAATTAGCATTTAAGTGCTAATTAACTTTAGTGGTTTTCATCAAAGTTATAAAATGAAAAATTGAAAAATATCATAATGGAAAAAGATTTTTATGAAGGAAGGGTGTGTTGCATCAAATGAAGAATATAAATTCCACCACGTTCAGATTAAGGAAAAGCCATCATTTTCTACTCAGAAATACTGTTTCGGCCAGAGTCTAGGTGGAAAAATGCACTCTGAAAAAAATTCTTAATGTGCTCATTATAATTTTACTTTCAACATCTGAAAACACTTTAGAAGCAAGATCCCTGTCCCGTTGGTTATTTTAGTCAGAGCTTAGATTTCTTCTCTGTTAAGTAAAGCATTTAAAGACTTGTTTATCCTCAAGAATTTCCTTAAATGCAGTTGTTATTAGGTAGATGCATAAACTCTTTGCTGAATAGGGATAAATTGCTGCAGCGGGCTCCAAATGAAGAATCAAGCCGATAAAGGGATGCTTTGGGTAAACTCTGCTGAATTTTAGAGAAGTTAAGATCCCCACATCAGGGGAGAACACTCTGGATCCATCTTAATCATGGGAGCTAAAATTATAATCTCTGTGTTTCTTATCTGGAAATTATAATGCAGGCAGAGGCAGCAATTTGCTCGTGGCTTTTATGTGGTAAGTGGGATGTGATTTTCAGACCACAGCCAAAAGCTGGGCTTTTCAGTAATGATGTCTGTTCCATTCTCATAAGGGGAATATTTTCTTTGTGATTTGAGATTTCCATCTGATGTTAATGAGTGCTATGTACGGGCCTTGAGGAAAGAGCACAAGCCGAGATAGTCTGGTTCTGCAAAGCGAGTACTCCATAACAAAACTTCCTATATTTCTGAGTTAATGGGCCAAATGCTCTCCCACTGACTTCAGTGATGAACTTGACCCATTATTCCTAAGTGTTACTGACTGCACATGTTCTTACTTGACTGTTATATGGCTGAAATAGCCCGGTGAGCACGATTATATGGAGTATGTGCACAGAGGACCATGACAGAGACCAGTGTGGCTCATTATGGTTGACCGAGGGTGAAAATGAAAAAGTCTTCCTGTGTAATGGGCTGTTCTAATTGAGATGTTGTTTCTGACGTATGTCAAAAAGGACACATTCTTCCAACTGGCCTTCCAAGGCCATATTCTGTTTTGGTTTTGGTTTTTAAAATTTAACTTCAGCTGAGATGTAGAATGAATAATTTTTTATAATCGACTCGTAATCCTGAGAAGGCAGGGAAATACTCTGGTAACATGCTCCAAAAACATTTATAGTTTTCACATTTCCATAATATTAAACTGAAGAGTTGCAAAGGGAGACTGATAAATCATAATGTTTTTCTGCAAGTCAGCACTGAATTCTATGAAAAACTCAGACTTTACAGTGGTTGACTGGGAAAATCATCATCTGTAACAAGACTGAGAAAAAAAATTTCCGTAAAATAACAGCATGCCCCTTTTTCTTAGACTAACTCCAAGGAGTTGGGTGGTACATTGAATGTGTGTAGCACTGATTTTGTGCTCTAATATTTTGGCAAATTCAGGTTCATCTTACACTGGTGAATTTGTAGGTGGAAGATACTTCTGTTTTTTTCTTTTTGATCTCTCAATAACTTTGCACTCTTCCAAATATTTTTATGGCCATTTTCTGGTGGAGTCTGATGGAGTCCAGGACTCTGATGACTCCCCCTAATTCATCCTTATCAAGCATTTATGAAGTGGAGTATAAGAGCTTACAGCCTGCTTTGTTATCTTCTATCAGACAGGATCCAAGGAAAAGACTATCTTTGAGGCACATCATCTGCTAAAATAGGTTGTGAGCTATGATTTTAAAGGGTTTTTAATTTTTTTTTTTTAGATTTCTTTTTATAAGCTTTATGACCATCAGCAAGATTGTTAAAACCTCCTGGATTATCCTGGAGGAGTATATACCCAAGGAATATCTTAGTATACCCGATATCCAAATGTATCCAAATGTCTGTTGGCATTGAAAAAGTTTTGTGAAAGTTAAGACCAAAGAGCTGTTATTTTCTAAAAATAAACTTATGATAGTACTAAATCACTCTTTAGGACTGTAAAATAAACATTAAGAGGTCACTTAATTTATATTTTGCCCTTCTGTGGATGTTCTCATACAGTTCCATTACCTCACTATATTACAGAACGAGAGCCATAGCTGTCCCCATCATAACCTTAGTTTTAGAATCGTCTGCCCTTTCAGCTTTCTCTGAGTTTTTTACCCCTGGGTTGGTGTTTTGCAGATCATAGTTTATCTCAGTAAAATTTCTTTTTTAAATGTATATAAAGGTGGAATACTTTTCTTTATGAGTTTGGTTTTAATTTTAATTTTTGAAGACAAGACCAATAGAATCATTTTACTAAAATCCAGCAAAATTTTCAGGGACTTCATAGGAACCAGTATACAATGCAATGCATGTCTGTGTGGAAATATAATACTGCCTGAATTGAGCTCCTGCTGAGCTGTGTTTCAGATAACAGCTCTGACTTGGAAACGTGGATAGGGGAAGAGAAAAGGGGCGTAAGGCCTGAGAAATCTAGCAGAAAAGAATCCATTCCCTATTTTGGAAATGTTACTTTTAACAAGTCCTATGAAAACTATGAATTCTTTCAGGCTTCTGCCTTCTCTTTTTAAAGATCCAGCTCTTTTTATAAACAGTGAATGGATTTAAGACCACTGGATTCAAAACTGCTGCTTTGAATTCAAAACCACCTGATCTCTGTGCCAGTTCCAAGGACTTATTCTCATAGAACACACAGTGGGATTAACTGCAGCCAAAGGTATCCTAGAAAGTGCCTGGGAGGGTGTCTCATTAATACTGTGATCTGTTTTGTTAACATCCTTATTATTACTTTATAGTACATGGACTTGTCCTTTGAAGTGAAAAAGAGAAATATTCTACATAGAAAGCTAAACTAAACCATAAGGCCCATGGAGGAGTCCCTGACCTTCCTAGAAGTCCACACTATGTCTGGTTGTGGCATTAAAATTTTCCTTGCTATGGCCAATGCCTTCAGCTTCTCTTAAACTTGGAGAATTATTTGTCCCATTTGCAGTCAGATGCTGGAGCCTGTGATGTCTGGCTTTCGATTTCATAGCTCTGAAACCCAGATGATATTACCAGAAGCAGGATGCTGTATGACACCTGAATATCTGTACTTGAATTTTGATTGTTCCAGGTGAAATTTGTTTGTAAATAGTAAGAAATAAACAAAATAATTCATTCCACTTTGTTATTCCTACTGATGAATCTATAGAAATTGACAAAGTTGGCTTGGCATGTATTTCAGAAGATTTCTCATTTTAATCCATTTGGGATGGTGATAGGAGCGTAAGTGTCATGGAAAATAAAGTTATTAGCCATTATTGTTTTGACTTTTTGAATTTCTAAATCTTTCAGCTCCTTGCTGTCTACAGTTCAGGTTTTGTTTTTCTACTGTGTTGTCCCTGGTGTTTACCTGGAAACATGAATCGAGCTGGAATTGTGTAGCTGTTGCACACACTCACGCAGGCTTCTGCTTCTCTTCTGACACCTCCACAACATCTGCCAGTATTGATACAACTGTTCACGTTATGCACAAGTAACTGCATTTGCAGGAAAAGCACAAACCAGCAGTGAAATAGTAATGCTTCGTTTTCAGTTGTGTCACACGTGGAGATTTATTGTGACACCGAGTGATTCTTCTCTTTCTTTATGTTACCTTGGAAAAAAAAAAAAAAGTAATTACACCTTCAGTTGTCTAAAACTGTTGCTGGAGGCAAGAGCTGGAAGAGGTTGTCAGGGTGTCTCCAGGAGATGGTTAGTGACATTTGGAAGCTGGCACACGTGGGAGCTGAGTTTCAGAGAGTAGAGAGCCTTGTGAACAGCTGCAACTTTGCTCTTCTACTTGCTTGAATAACTGTACTTTCTATGAAACTAAGTGAAGCAATGGTGAGGGAAATTAGATGTACTGACTATAAAAATAAGTGAAGGAGAAAGAGGACATACATGACTTTAATGTAGCTTATCTTTGACACACTGATTTGTTATTTTTCACTGATGTAAAGGTTAAATCCATTAACTGGTGGTCTGCCAGTGAGGATAGAGAGCTGACAAGGCATGAAGGGCTTGGGCCAGCAAAACCACAAACTACTTGATCTTTGAATGCATGGCTTTCATTGTCAGCAGCAAAAATGACTTGACTTTCATATGTTCCCTCTACATGTGAGGAAATGAACATAAATTAATAGCTACAGTAATTTCCTCTGGGTAAATCTATCTAAACGGTCTTAAATATTAGAATGCTGAAAGGCTAATGGCTTGAATATCTGACATGATGAACATCTATAGCTGTTTGTGAAGCCAAAGGGATGTCTGGGTGCTTGCTGTCTTAGAAAATCAGGTCATAACACCAATGATGTCTATATATGTATGGACAATCCCCTTGATTTCAGCAAAATTTACATAAACTTGCAGCAGGATAACAGCCTGATAAACCAGTATTATACCTGAGTTTCTAAAAATTACAAGGCTTGGAAAATACTGCCTTGTTTGCCTCACAAGAGGTGTTAGACTATGGGTGGAGTGTTTTTATCCCCAGCTGTTGAACACAAGAGTCAAACAGGCTCCAAGAGTAAATTCTGGGAACTGAACTGCCGATTTGGGTTTTGCGATTCACATATATGAACTTCCCTTGCTAGAATTATCTGTCACTCAGTGATAAAACAAACTAAAATGTTCATGTCAAAGTGATCGTGATTTTTCTGTGCCAAGAGGTATTTGTAAATCCATTACATCAGGATGCCTATGTTTATATTCCATATTTATTGTATTTTCTGTTTGCAAGGAAAATGTTTTCTTGGCAATATTATGTTATTGGATAGTTTTACCAAAATATGAGTTTAAGGGAAATGTTTTCTTAAAGAGTTTAGTATTTGCCTACACTATATTAATCCATTAGGACTCTGTGCTTGTGCATTGTAATGGTCCAGACCGGACTCAAAATATAGCTCTTATGTATTTTCTCAGCTTCTCATAGTTCATCTGTACCAATGATTCACTCAAGGTAGAGTCAGATAATCAAAGTGACCAAGCTAGGAAATTTTAGGAAAATGCAACCCAGTAATGGTTATGTACTCTCATCCAGTCTTTCAAAGCAACAAATAAAATAATTACCCATAAAAATCCCAATTAGATATTTTAACACATGGCTATTTAAATTTGAGTTCACCTGCCCCTTCAGCTGAGCTGTGTAACCATGTGCAAATTCCTCCATCATTGCAATGAGAAGTAAAACAGATTCACTCGAAGTGCTAACTCTTGTAATCAGCAGACAGTGCTCCTGCTCAGTGACTTGCTACCATCTGCCCTGCTTTGTGTAGTAGATTCAAAGGAAGGGCTGATAGCACCAAGCTAGCAAAGCAACGAAAAGCTTGTGGGGGGGGAAATTAAAAAAAAATAAATTAGGTTTTCTCTCCTTTCTGTTTGCCCTGGGTGTCTCTAACGCAGCAACCACCAGACATTTTTCTCATATATTTCATTTTTTAAAATTGATTTACAGCTTGCAAGAGGCTGAGAAGCAATAAAATCTAAGCTTGCCTAACACCTGGTAGCATTAACTACAGTTCAGGAACTTCAGACTAATATAAGAAGGAACATAATTTGGAGTTAGCAAGAAGCAGGAAACATGAATTCTCCATCCACTGTGACTAATTCATGCCTTTGGGAAAGTTAAGTTATCTCTATTTTTACCTTAACAGATCCACAAGGAAAATGAACTTTCACAGGAATGCATTGCAGGCATTAATTAACTTTGAACATTCTATGCAAACAAAAATAAGTAGTCAATTATTGGTAAAGATGTTTAAATGGCAACTCTAAAGAAAATAATTTGCCCACTTTTCTTTATAAAATGTTACTTAGTTCTCCTTGAGGTGCTGGTCAGTGAATGCTGAATAAGAGATAATAGTGCTTTACCTTGTTTGCAAGTTGGAGATTGTAGACCTGCAAAATAAAAGACTACTAGTGAGCATTTCTTCCCCTTGTTGAGCAACCACCTCATTTAGCAAAGACAAGCTGGGTAAAGTGCACTTTTACCTTGACAGTAGAAAGCCTTCCTGGTTTTGATGAACTCTTTTTAACATCAAACTTCAATAAAGTCTTATTTTTAAAGACACAGGGTCTATGTGGTCTGTGTAATACTGTTTGAATAATTAAGCTCTGTAAAAATCTTACTGTGTAACTTTCAAGCGAGCACCAACCTTAGCAAACAGATATTTTGAGCAGTTAAATGTGGCATATTCCCGATCCCGAGGAGTGAGTTTTGAGACAGAAAACCACAACATGAAAAAATGTTAGTAAATATTCCTACTGGCATGAAAAGGAGAACATCTGCTAAAGTCACGAGTGGTTTGTTGCCTGAGTTAGCAGCAGGACAGCCTACAGCTGGTTAGCTATGGCTTGATAAGAGAACAGGAGGGCAGGGGATAGAAATGGTTGTCATGTTGATGGAAATCACTGAAAAGCATTATAAACATGATAGTTCACTTTTTAATTCTTTGCTTATTATCTTTGGAAACTGCTGTAATGTCTGTTTTACTTGTAGTATGTATGCAAATGGAAATACATGTGCGTGAAATGTCCTGATTTTATCTTGTCTTCACTGAAGAACTTAAGTAAGCATTTGGCTGCTCCTACCAAGAAATGCACATCAGCACAAGCAAAACACTGAGAATGTCTTCCAAAATCAAGTTTACACATAAATGTAAGGGTTCCCACATATGCTGAAGCAACAGAGACGAGCCAGTCTACAGAATTTGCATTCTTTTAAGCCTGTTGTGGGTCTGGTCTTGAGGGCTGTGATGCAGTCTGAACTTTGGACTACATGCTCCAAACAGTTCTTGCTTGCTTTTTTCCTAAACTTACTTTGTGCACAGACATCTCTGATTTAAAATGGATCTGGCAATTTAAACACCTTTGAATCTCAAATATCCTACGGTTAAGGTTGGTGTAAGGGTGAGGTAATTATGGATGCCAACCTAATTAACCTTGTATGTCTGTCATGTTAATTCTCATAGATAGACATGCTAATGTGTGGAAACAGGAATTACCTCCGTTTTTTGTTTCGCTATTTTTCTTGATTCCCTGCAGTCTGATCCAGAGGAGGAGTTTGGCCTGTGAGAGTTACTGTGATAAAATGACCTCTGACTTATGGACAAAATGTTTTATGATGAGGGTGGCAAGGCACCAGCACAGGTTGCCCAGAGATGCCCCATCCTTGGAAACTTTATTCAAAGTCGGGGGCTCTGAGCAACCTGATCTAGTTGAAGATGTCTCTGCTCATTGCAGGGGGGTTGACTATGTGACCCTTAAAGGTTCCATCCAAACTAAATCTATGATTCTATGGCTTCAGTTGTTCGTGTGACATCTGTATGAAAGATTTCTCTCCTCTTTGAAAATGCATCAACTTTGGGCAATCCATAATGTCTCTGCACAGGTATGTTTAGTAAAGACTCATACAGCAGTTTAAGTGTTTGGTCACTGATAAAACAATACGCTCCAGGGTGATGCGTGTTATTGTCCCAAACAACACATCCCCTCGACACTGCATTTCTGAACACTTCTCGGATGGGGAAAGGAGAGGACCTTATGTTACTATGGGGTGACATGATGAGCATCACATTGGGTGGGCTGGGGTGATGACTCAAGCCACAGCTGGAGTACTCTTTTGGCTTTGCTGAAGTTGCATGGGGAGAGGATCTATCTGGATCTATCTCACTGGAAGACAGGAGCTTTCTCGGCCCAAAGCCATTTTCCCTCTCTGTCTTCAGGAACCTGGCCTTAATGGACCATGAAGATTCAATTGCCTAATATTCTACAAATGAGACTATCAAAGCTAATTTTATATTGGGTAGATAGCAAGAAGAAAGTGTTTTATCTCTGCTTTATGCAGTTTAGTGGGTGAATAATGGGAAGGCATTTTTGCTGTGATGCTATAATTCATATTCTGTGTAAGCTGCTTCATTTTGCCATAGTTCTTGTGAGAGCTCAATGTTAAATTTCTCTGAGAGGAATACTTTACTTCTTAAAATTATACTTATTTTTATATATAGGTTTATATATAACCAATGTAAACAGCATTTGAACAAAGTATTTGTGACTGACACACACCTCTGAATCTTCTTCTTGGATGGGGCCCTGGGCAACCTTGTGTAGATCCAGGCCTGGAGGTTGATGGTCCTGCCTGTGGCAGGGGGGGTGGAGCTTTATGATCCTTGGGGTCTCTTCCAATCCAGACCATTCTATGATTCTATGATTCTGTGATTCTATGATTCTTAGTTCATCTGCACTTAGAAAAAAAAAAAAAAGAGTGGTAAATTATCTTTCTGATTATTTCTGTGTATTGTATGGATGATGTCTGATTTTCAATTTTATTACTACCTAGATGCAATATAGAACAACAATACGTCTTACCTCAGCTGTACTACAATTGACAGTGAAAAATGGATCTGTTGTCCAAAAACTAAATAGGATTGGAAGGACAGGTGCAGAAGAAGACACCAATCCATCTAGTCCAGTTCTTTATTTAATGCTAAGAACTGATGGCTCCACCTTGAAAAAAACCGCAAACAAAACAGTAGAAGTCCAGATATAGATTATGATTACAGAAAGCACGGAGAGAGTTCATACCAAAGAAAAGCCCAACCCCCCAAAAAGCAACCCCAAACAAACAAACAAACAAAGCCCCAAACTCCAGAGCCTGGAACTAGTTTCAAAAATAGATGCGTGTATGAATTAGCAAATTTATAAAACAGTGTCGTTGGTCACAAGAGTTGGGAACATTCATTGAAAGCAAGAGGTACTCTAAATTCCATTTTTTTCTTTGTTGTGTTCTGTTTTATCAGTCTCATGTACTTCAATTAGTTCAGACAGTAAACCTGGTTGATTAAAGGCTTTCAGTGAATGAGGGCATGATGTGAAGCAGAGGCGCACAAGTACGATGTCTGTTCACCCCCAACAATAAAAATGAAGAGATTCTTTATTTTAAACTGACATCTGCAGCTGGAAGCATCTGTTGTGATGTTGAGGGATGGCTGTGTGGTGGTGACACGCTCACTCTGACACGCGTTCAGGAGAGAGGATAGGTCCCAGGAGGAGGAAGTGGGCAACCATCCATCCCTCGGCCACAGCCAGAGCTTTGGAATGAACCACAGCCTTCCAGGGCTTCAGAGCAGATTAAGTGACACATCTTTGATACCTAATGGTAAAAATTCTTGGGCCGGTTTATGCACATCACAAAGCCAATTCTATTTCTGTTGCTCTGGTAAATAAATTGGCAGTGGAGAAATAAAATCAACCAACGTGGTAACTGTGGAGGTACCAGTGGAAGATGTGAACTGGAAGCTCATGGTTATGTATAATACTCATGACAGGCCAAGTAAAGCATGGCTTTAAAAATAAATTATTGTGTAACTCTGTCATTATGCATGTAACCTGAGGAGGAAATGAATTAACCATTAAAACCAGAACACGCTCATTACAAATCACAAATTTATCAGAAGAAAAAGAAAGACATTGCAGCTTTTGATACAGGAAAATTAGATAGTATATTATTTAATTGTTTGCTATATAATAATTTTTTTTGCTTGTATACTGAGTTATAGAAGGATTATTTTATTCAATGTAAACAAGGTAAGGAGGGGATTTTATACCTTTTCCAGATCTGTGTCTAACTGGAGCTTTTAATGACTTTCATTATTCTGTGAGGATGTAAAGAACTGCTGTTCACGGTCACAGGAGAAAAAAAATAATCCTGCATTAATTTAACTTTATATTGGTTTAAGCTTAATAAGCTGATAAACCATTTCTGAATAGAAGAGGGAAAACAGTTATTGAAGAAGGATGGAGGCAAAGTACCAAAATGGGAATAAAGATGTCACACACAAAAAGACCTTAGGAATTCCAATGTTGAGAGCATTGAACACAGCACAGAAAAGGATTGGGAATTCAGTGGTAAAGATCTTATAGTCAAGAACCATTCAAGAGAGTGAGGTGTTTGGGATCTTATCTGTAAGCAAATGCATTCTTCAAAATTATTTAACATTCAATTTGGCCATGAAAGTGTTCTATATGGGTTTTTGTAAATGTGCAGAATAAATCCTAAAAAAAATTCCTCACTATTTTATAAAACTGGATCTTTTTACAAAGTTATAAAAATGCTAAGGAATCTGTAGGGTTCTTTTTTAAACACAATATAGCTTGGAGTTTGCCACATTATTGCTTTAGCCCTACCTTGATTTTTGCATTTCAACTACTTGCAGGTTCTGTTTGATAGTAGTTTTAAAACTTTTGGAATATGTCTAACAATAAAGTCTAATGCTAAATGTGCATTCAAAATGACCAGAATGCATTGAAACCAGGTCAATAATCACAGACAATGACAAGTTAAAAAGTCCTTGTAACTTTCTTTGCTGCAAATAAGAAACATGGGTTTCATCAGATCTAACCCTTTCAGCCTCCAAAGTGATAGCTCTCCACTCTAATAAAATTAATAGTTAAACATACCCATGAAAGAAAGTTCCCCAAAGCTGCAAAGTTGTTTCATTTCTATGAAATACAGAATACAGTTGTTTCATTTTCTATGAAATACTTCTTGCTGTACTAACATTTGTATGCTTTTGGAAGGATAAAATGTTACAGACAAAATTTCCTAACATTGTGTCCCAACTGACCATGTTTTTCAGGCAACTGGTTATAGTTGGGAGTAGCTGCTTTGTCCCAGTTTATTAGCTCTTACTCAGCTAAAGATCCTGGAGGTCATTGTGATTTTTTTTTTTAAAGAAGAAACCTAAAGATCTAGAAAATAAAAATATATTTAATAAAGCTTTGGTAGGAGTTAACTCATCCAGGTAAAGTTTTAAGAAATCACAGATAAAAAAATGGGGGACTTACAAATTTGATTGTGTTTTCCTGTTGTCTCTGTCAGTATTTATAAAATACTTGAAGGATGCCAAGGTACTCTTGCATCTTAGGCTTGACAAAAAAACATAGATGATTCAATTTGATCATATTTTGAGATATTTCATTTGAAATTTGATTAAGTTAGTTGAAATTCAATGAATTAATTGAATGCCAGTAAAAATATGGATGCAGAATTAGGCCCTTCATGCAAAACAACTGTCAGCTACTGCCACTGATGTAAGAAATTTTCATTTGCACTTTTTGTGCTCTGGTCATTGGATTCAATATGGAGTTTTGAATTGCAGCATAAAAAGGAATTAAATACTTTTCACTGGTTTGATGAAGGGTTGGTTTTTTGTTTGTTTGTTTTGGGGTTTTTTTTTGCAGCTGTTGTTCACTGTTTGCAAGTTTTTAATTGTAAAAGATGCTGTAGATGGAGTTTCTCTTCTGAGCAATGCTGTCCTATTTTCCCATGATATCCCCCGGGGATCTAACATGAGTTTAAGTAAGTCCATTTTTTCTCGACTGACAGAACAAATGTTCAGATGCTTTAAAATTTAAAGAGCAAAATGTAGGGGTGGGTAAATCAGCTTAGAAGAGGTAGGAAATTCTCATTCAAATCAAATAGCCTTCTTTTTGTTTGTTTGTTTGCTTGCTTGCTTCTGGGTTGCTTTTGTTTGCTTTTAATTTTCTTTAATGATGTTATATTATGAGAGCTAGGTACTCCAAAAACATCCTTCATTTACATCTAAGAGGAAAGACCTCCATGCATCACCAAGGACTTGCAAACAGGAAGGAGAACAATGTGTGAACTTTGCCAGTGAATGCACCTATGTGCATAAGACCCTTTGCGTGAAAATTATTAATTTAATATTCATTAATATTTATTTGGTAGCATAGTTACTTGGTGTATTTTAAAGAATATTCTCCTTTTCAAGGATGTTTCTTGTTTACAAAGAGCCATTTGAGAGCTGTTGTAGTAAAAACTTTTGTAACTATACAAAGCAGTTCATAAAGTCCAAAAGTTTACAGAGACGATTTACATGTATTTTCTGTTGTATTTATTTTGAAATGGCTTATGTGGGAACAATATAGCAAGAGTTGCTGTTGAAAGTTCAGTGTGGCATTGTGCCTTAAGGTTTAACTCCTTCAAGTGGTCTAAAAGTCTATATTCTTGCCTGGAGTAACTTGAATTTCACCCTGTGAGGCATTATTGATTTGAAATTGGTGTTGTTTGGGTTTGAGGGTAACAAGAGACAAAGATATGGCCTTTTTAGAATGACATTTTACTGAGCACCAGTCCCAACTTGGTTGCATCCATCAGACTCAAACTATGGTTCTTGTCTCCAAATCCCTTCAGTGTGGCTTGGCAGTGGTCCTAGTTGCAAATGATTGTTTATCAAAGCAAGCTGCCGGAGATTCAGCTGGTGCCAGGACAAACTGTGGTGCGTTTGGGACTACCTGTCAAGCTGTACCTGTCCCCAGGATGCAGGTGTGTAATGTCTGGGAAGATGTGAGCTTGGGAACGTGTGAAATCAGAAAGTCCCATGCCTTGCCTGTGTGCTCCCCACTGCATCTGTGTCCATGTCTCCATCCAGCATTTCCTCCCGGTCTAGGATTCGTGGTCCCCATGCTCATGCATTGAGACTGAAACCTTCCCTCCCTCCAGGAAAGTGTCAGTAGAAGTTTCTGACTTCTCGCGGTGACACTCGTCCCTACTAGCTGCGTAGTTAGCTCTGGGGTGGTTCTGCAACCCAGGTCGCCAGCCAGAGCCTCTGAGCAGGCAGGCAGCCCTGCCCGCAAGGCAGACGGAGCCTCGGTGCTCCAGGATGCACCGATCAGAGGACAGGGATGATGCCCATCGCCGCATCCCCCTCAGCGCCTGCTCTGCGCTCTCGGGTTCAGAGGCGGAGAAGGGGGGAGCAAGGTGAAAAAGATAAAAGAAAAACCCAAGAAAATTAACGGGTTATGCAGGGACCGGCGCTGGCTGAGGTGGCTGAACTGTCAGACACCCCTCCGATTGGGCACTGACCTAATCCCGCCGAAAACCCAAGTATCCCGGCGGCACGCCCCTCGCCCTGTTGCTTCCGTGGGCCCGTAGCGGCAACCGGAGGGCGGGCAGGGGGCAGAGCCGTGGCTGCCTCTCTCTCCCTCGGCCGCGGCGCGGCACGACCCGCCCGGCGGCGCCAGCCGCCCCTCGGAGGAGCAGCCGGTAAGCGGGCACCGACGGGAAGCTGGGCGGGGGATGGGGGAGGCCGGCCCGGGCAGTGAGGCGGGTGCTGCCCGTCTGAGCGTGAGGGGCGGCTCCCCAGCACGGCCCCCCCCGCCCGGGAAACGCGGCCCCGCCGAGTCCGGGCGGTGGCGGAGGTGGTAGCGGAGCACTGTCCCCTCCCAGCTTCCCTCCTCGTCCCGCGCCAGGTAGGCACGGCCTGGGGAGGCCGCTGTGACTGCCGGTCTCGCCCCCCGGAGCGGGGGAGCATCGTCTTCCCGGCGGCGGTTCGAGGGATCGGCTCTGCCCCGTCCGGGGGTCGGTGGCTGCCCTTCCCCCCCTTGCCCGGACACAGGTGAAACGGGGGATCTGGGGCGGCTGCGGCTGCCCGCGGGCGGGTTCCCTGTCAGCCCTTTGACTTTGCCGGCGGAGTTTCCTGAGCCTGGCGAGTGGGCAGGGTAGTCCGATACCGGGGGACGGTAGCGGCCGGGAGGTGCCTCTGGGCTGGAAAGCGCCTTCCTCCGCTCGCCGCTGGCGGGCATGGGAGCGGTGAAGCGGCCATGAGTGGTGGGGATGAAGGGGCGTGCGGCTGCGAGGAGGTGGAAGAGGGGAGGGCGCGGTGCGGGCTGGCCGGCCGGGGGACGCTGGCAGGCGGTGTCCCGAGAAGCGCATCCCGGGATTTCCCACAGAGAAAAAGAGGGGCTGGAAGTAAGCGAAGAAGTAAGGGATGCTGAATCCTCACTGGAAGCAGAGCGGGGTGTTTGAAGGATGAGGCAGAAACGGGTCTCGGGCTCGGAGGGTGAGCGGGGGGAAGCACTTCCCGGGGCCCGGGAGTAGGGAAGGCCGTGGGAAGTTCAGTCAGCGGCTGGTGGGCTTGGTCCAAGCACCCGTGTAAGAGCCTTGCTCTTCAAATGGGAGAGGTCACTAAACCTCCCCGCAAGTAACTGAACACACCGGTGAGTTTATTCTTCTCAAAGTTTTTTCATCCTTTCCTGTTTAGGTGTTCCTTCTCTTCTTTCCTGTGGTCTTGGCTCTGTTTAACGCCTCTCAGAATAACCTGCCTTGTTTAAGAGAGGAAAAGAGTCCTCAAAAACAAACGCTATCTTTGTTTAAAGCTATTTGTGGATCAAGGTTGTGACTTAACTGTGAAATAGCTCAGCTCTTCTTTGCTTATATTAAAACGACAATAACTAATTAAAATAATCAAAGTCTTGGGAGGTAACTAGGCTGAAATACAATTCAGTAGTGTGAGACTTTAATGTAGGTTTTACAGTACCTCATCTCTCTTGTGAATAAATCTATAATTAGTGGTAGGGCTTTTTGCAGTTTTGTGTTTTATTTGAAGAAGTACTTCAGGGTAGAGATTAAAACTGGTAATACTTTTAATCTTTCCCAGTTTCTTCCTGAAGTCTGTAGCTATGTCTTTAGGTGTTTATGTTTGTTATGGTAAGCTATGTTACTTTACTGGATCAGAACATCATTTTAAAACTTGTTACATGTTGGTGAGTGGATTAGATTTCCCATGGACCTGTCTTGAGTTAGACTTGTGATTGCTTAGTTATCTATGATTGTGAAGAATGAGAATCAATAAACAATGGCATCCTAGTGTCATGCCCCTTCTATAGTACCTTCATATCACCTAGCACAGAATGGGCCTTAATCTGCTTGTCATTGTAGAACAAATAATGGAGAATAGTACATAGCCCTCTTGCACCTGTGAGAGTATGTAGATGAAGCAGCAGTGGCTGTTGCCTGGTCTGCCTGGAGCATGGGCTTCAGGCTCAGTAAGACAGCCCACCTCCCATCTGCAGGGGGAAACTGAGAGCTCTTCCACATCCACCAGCTTAGATCAAATAGCAGACAGCAAGAAAAGGAAGTGGAAGCTTGCAGGTCCTCTGCATCTCTGAGATGCAGTGAGTATTAAACACACCTATGTGCATTTCACAGCCCCAAGACACTGAAACCCCAGCTGTCCTGGATATCGTAGGACATTAACTTTGCCCCTATCTTCTGTATTAAAAATCCAAAGACTCTAGTTGGGCCAAATATGCTAATCCCCCAGAAATGAAATGAGAGCACAAACCACAGAGCACAGGGAAGCAGAGATGTCATCAGTGCTCAGTTCCTTACAGTGAGCAGGTTAGGTGTATCCCAGTTAGGAGAAGCACTCCTGGTCTTGTAGGAGGAGGGAAAATGGCCTCAAAAGGCCCTTTCTGAGCATGGGGAACATTTTTTCCCAGTCCCAAATTTGATGGCCCGTATAATCTTACATGTATTGGGTGTCAGGTCAGCACCACCCAGGCATTTGCAGTAATTTTGTGCACTACCTCCAAATCTCAGTGCAGTTTTGGTATTTTATATCTAGCTGCAGTTGGTCTGATGGTTTAGAAGAGTTAAGTTGAAAATAGTAGCAACTGAATTTGGGTAGCCCCGTTTGAAGTCTGTCTGAATGCAGCATTATTCCTGTACACCTTTTCCAGGTGTTTTGCTGTAAACTAAAATTTAAAAGCCATAAAGATACAGCTGAGACTCAGAGCCATCTGACAAGTTCTTTGCATTGAATCTGACTAGCTCTTTTGATAGCCCCTGTCTTATTGCACAGTGCTCATGCTTTCTCCTGCTGCTAGATCCAGAAAAAATAATTTTTAATTCTTTCAGGTTGATTTTCCTCTGCCTACCTCCCAGCTTTTCTCTCTGCCTCACACTTGTGCTTCTCTGTCTCTCAGCTGAGGTTATTCACGCGTTCTGTATTCATTTAGCTTACAATTTTCTCAGATGTTGTAACTCCTGGGTTACTTCTTAGATCCGTTCACATGTAGCCCTGGCTCTTTCTCACTGGTGGCCTCAGAACTTTGTGAGTAGTTTGTGTCTTGGAAATATCACTTCTCCTCCTTGCACTGTGTTCCTGGAATGGGTGGTCCTGTGGCTTTAGTTCTTTAGGGTGTACCTCAGGTAAGAAATCTGTAGGGTATCTGGGATGTGAGGAGGATGGAGGGTCTGGAGGTGTGGTTTTCCTTTTCCAGATCAGCCAAGAGCAGTTCAAAGAAGAGAAAGTGAATTATGCAAGAGACTCCAAAGGCTCGATCAAATTTCTTCCTTAAGTTTCATTGGCAGACTTCAATTTCACTGCTTCTGAGGTCAGACTATTGCGTTGGGAAGTTTGATGAGCATTTGCCGTGTAACAGAACTGTGAGTTTCTAGAGAAGCCCCTCAGAGCCTCAATGTGACGTAGGTCTTCCCATCAAATTAGTTTTCCATTAATTAAAAAAGTATGCACCCTAGATAGTGTGAACTCTTTGATAAGGGTTGTAGAGACAAGTTGTTTATCTTCAGCCTTTTAATACTTTTTTTTTTTGACCTTTGCTTATTTCTTCTGTGTTAGTTATTCACGTCCCCTGCGTATCTGAAACATCCTTGCTGAAACTTGCAGGAGGATCATTGCTCTATTTTCTAACTTCTCAATCTTGTTCTAATCAAAAATGTAAATACGTGCATAATGATTTGCATACCATTAACTTCAGAAAAAATGCTGTCATGCTAAAATCAATGTTTTTTTTGAATCTAATTTTCCTGTCTGCTTGCCTGAGAAGTAGCACCTGGAATTCACAAACCAAGAAATCTGAAAATATAAACTACTTTCAGCAGTGCTGTTTACTTTCTGCATTTTTCAGTTCAGCCAGGGAAGAAAATGTGAAATCACTTGAAAATGTGGTGATGGTGATTTTTTAAAAACTGTTTTCTCTCTTCAGTCTTATTACTTAAATAAAAAGTTTCATTGCTTATGTATTTAAAAATGAACAAATTCAGCATGGTATATCCTTATGCTCAATTTGCCAGCACTGATATTGTTGTGATCATTCATGAACTCAGCTTCTAACATGCTCCAGAAATTTCAGGGAAAGTGCCTATACCTACAGGCAGGAACTCAACAGAAATTTGAGGAGTACAGGGGAAACCAGGAGAAAATAATGTCTCTGGATCTGTCCCTAGCACAGAGCTTTGTGTATGAACTGAAAGATCAGGCTGTGCATCTCTGTATGGAGCAGTCAGTAGACAAGGAGGCGACACAGGCGCTTTGCCAGCAGTTTACACAAGTGCTTTTGCTTGATGTCAGAGATGCTGAGAATAAAAATTCCTGGGTTCTCACTTGGTTGTGGACACGATTGTCACTGACGTCTCAGAGATGCTGAGTATGTGTATTTGACACAGTCATGCTATCTTTAAGAATAAACGGACAAGATTTAATGAAATGTTAAAAACCTGGGGTCTGAAATGAACCCTTGGTATGCATCATTTGCCCAGAATTCAGGTCTTGTTTTAATAGGCTGCCTTCAAGCCAGTGAGTCTGTAAACCAGCACAGGGTTACTTTGGATCAGATGCCACAGCATATAAGGGCTATCCCTATCTGGAAGCACTCGCAGTCTTTGGAAACAGGATTACAGGCAGTGCTGCAAGAGCTGTATGCTGTGGGAGTGCGTTACGCTGTTGGCTAGAAATGCACGTTCCTGGACCCCTTAGGAGCAAACAGAAAGTGCCACTGTTATCGGTGGTTCCATATAGTAGCTTTAACGTGTCCGTCCTTTCAGGAAGGAGGGGAAAACAGCATGCAGTGTTTCTGTTGATACAAATAAAGACCTCCTTCTAAATGGTGAGATGAAACACAAGGCAAACTGTGGATCAGATTGAATTTGAAAACATACTTGAAAAAGTGTTTTGATTTCCTTGGCTACAATGTATTTTGCATTTTCTGAGATAAGGTAGCTGTATTTCATGTTCAACATTGTTTCTAATATATTTCCATATTAGAAGTAAACAGTTTATGAGCTCTCACTTAAAGGAACCCAAACAAACCCTTTTTTTGGAAGCTAAGTTTTTAGACACCGTAGCCTAGCTGGTTTATTTTAGCTGTGAAGAAGCATGGGAAAGCAGTGCACCCGTGTTCACTCTGCCTTTATTCTTTTTGTGTGTAGGGGTCTGCTGTAGCATATGGGGAATGTGCATTGTGCTCAGCAGTGTGAGTGTGCTCTGAGGATCTTGATAGCTATGCATGGTTGAGCAATAGGATGCTTAATGAGGGGATGCTGAACAATGCAATAAGTGTTGTGCCAACACCTTCTTGGAGGCACCAGAGACCATGCCTTTACAATTAAATAAAATAGGCCAGTGGCTGTTCTCCATCCCTGAGGCCAAATGGCACTGCACCGCTCCCTCCCACACACCTGAGCTTGCAGTGACCAGACTGTCTGTCGGGAATAGAGCCTGGGGACTCTGAGCTCACGGTGCCTTTGCCTTCCCTCTCTGGGATCCCGGGGTGAGTGGGCAAAAAACATGCCACTGAGAGCGCAGGCAATTAGGCAGCATAAACAATCTGTGGTCTATTTTGTTTACTAGTAAAGCTGTAGCTGTAATGTTCAGGACCTATAGCAACGTTATTCAGAAATTGTTATTGCACTTTCATATAGAAAAGATGGTTGTGTACCATTGATTTAAACCATTTCATTCCCATGTCTCTTATTTAGGTTTTGGTAGCATTGTTATGCTAGCCATCTCATATATAGACCAGTTCATCATTGCAATTTTAGATTCATAGTGCATGTGTGGTTTTTAATTAAACTTTACTGACAAAATGTTAGCAGAGCGAGCACTTGACAAAATTTGAGAATTGTAATGAGGATGCAGTCGTTATGGAAATACAGTTCTGAGACTAACACCCTTTCAATTACAAACACAGGATATTTACTCTGTCTGAGTACATTTTGAAAGCAAGCCTCAGAAAAACAGCTAGTTAAACGGTATTTTTATGTTCAGCACTGAGACTGTGAAGCTATGAAACCAGCAGTTTATGCTTAAAACTTAAAGTTTAATCACTAGGATATAGCAGAGAATATGTGCAACAGTCTTCAATCTGATTATCAAAATACTTCTTCAATTTGTGTTAACGCCACAACATAAATATTTTAAATCATCCAACTGTTCTACCATCATGGCTTTTACCTGAGGATGTGAGAAGAGGCCGTGTATCTTGAATAGATTATCCTTTCACGTTCTTAAGTCTCAGGTAGGGAGACCTGTTTCTGGGTCACTTGTAATAGCCGACTGGATCACTGGTGGGTTGTACCAGCTACAATACTGAGGGGGGAAAAAGGTAGATGAGAAAAAGGCACAGAGATGACAGAGATTAACGTAGGAGAGAAGTAGAGGTGGAGAGGAACAACAGAGAGTAAAGCTTATCACAGTTAAGATGTTGTATTATGTTAATCATAACCAGGGAGAAAGTGTTTGCTGATCTTAATGTGGGATGTGTAGATAAAAATAACCAGTGGAAAAGGCAGTGAGAAGTTAGACAAAGTCCTTAGCATGCCACGTATTTAATCCTGATGGTAAACAGTTCTCTGTTGCTGGTGAAAACGAACATCTCTGTTGCTGTAAGAAATTTAAAATTCTTTCCCAAGTTTTGCTTTACTTCTTACACCCCCTTTGGCTTTCAGCCTTTCTGAATGAACCCGTGTTCAGTTTCTTCATTAAGATGTAAAAGTTACAGTTAGTCAATTTTCTAGCTGAAAGTCCGTGACTCAAGTGTGAAAGACTCAAAGTTACTCTCTCCCTCTTGGGAAACATTTTAAGTGTCGCCTCACAGAATTTTTTTTATTTTATTTATTTAGTAGGAAATCTGGACCAGTTGTCTGACAATGTGTTATGCACTGGCTCCAATCTAATATTTAACCAGAGTGTAGGCTATAATTAAACTCAGCATATCATTAAAGAATTTGAGATAAGACTTTTCTGAGTACAAAAAGATGCTTTTGTAATGAGAAAAGCCTATGCTCAGATCCCATCAACCTATTTTGAAAGGAAGGCTGATTGCAGAAATTGTCACGTGCAGACAACTCTTAGTGTATTATGTTGATGTACCTCATACATATATTTTGAAAGCATCTTTTCCAATGAAAGAGTGTGATGTGAATAGAGTGCATTTCAGTTAACGGGCACATTTTGGTTAAAATTGTTGTGTATTACGGTTTTCTCATTTCCCCACTATTTTCAAATGTTTTACTGACCACTGCAACATATGGAGATTTTTTTCAATTAATCAGAAAGTGTTCCTCCAGCATATAATGTTGTTGATGAAGTTATGAAACTGGAGGGATTTCCACTCGAGACATGCCCCACTGCCATGCTACAGATGGGGAAGAGGAATTGGGTGCCTGCCACTACCACTTCTCTCCTCGCTGGAGTGGGACTTTCAAAAGACCTGATCTGGTGAAAAATGGAGTTTAATAAACCTTGTGCCACCTGCGAGCCTTGGGGTTACTTGCAGGACACATCCTTACAGCTATGACATTACCAGTAAGAGTAAATTTTAAACTGGCAAGTAACTGACCTGCAGAAATCTTCCCCTAGCTCTTTTAGACCAGCTGCTTTTCAATTTGGTTCCCCTTACAGCATGTCATCACTGTAGCAAGCTCAGTAATTTGGCCCATTAA
Source organism: Zapornia atra (assembly GCA_013400835.1). NCBI lineage: Eukaryota > Metazoa > Chordata > Aves > Gruiformes > Rallidae > Zapornia > Zapornia atra. Next base: position 67,499 of record VZTU01026361.1, read on the forward strand.
TTTAGTCTGTCCTGTATACATATGTGTAGCCATTATTTGAGAAAATAGATTTTTAAGTACACTATAAATGATTGTAGCTGTGCAAAACATCATATCTCTCTTAAATGTTATCTATCCAATTAGACAATATTCTCATAGGACAGGACTCTGGTGTAGTATATTGTCATTAGTTTTGCTATTATACATTACTTTAATAAGACTGCAGAATGATCCTACCATCAGTGCAGTGGACTGTACAATTTTTGTCTTCTCCAACAAATACTGAGATATGATTTTCTGAAGCATATTATAGCCTGAAGAGCATAAACAAAAAGATCACATCCTTTCCTACTACTGATAGTTGCATATCCTTTGTTACCCATTGTGTCTTCCTAGGAATAATAAAAAGAAATACGACTGCTGACTGATTATTTTAACGTTAATACTTGGTTGTTTAATGTATTATCCAGTAAGAATGTCTTGTATTAACTCCCAGAAGCTGGAAATGCTATGAGAGCAACATAATTTATGTGTACCCAAAGATGTGGCTTAGCTTAGTCATTGTCCCTCTGTTATCACGTACTGATACGCTGTTGAGATTAGACCTGAAAAGGTTGGAAAATTTAAAATGAATTGGCAGTGTTTTTTGGTAGACAAGGGTGGTCTACTTGGCTGCTGTGGGCAATTGTAGTTGATAAGCTTGGAATTCATACTGGGTTTGGCAAGATGTGTCATTTGTGGGCTCCTGAGAGGAGGGTCTCGATGAGGGCTCAGGCAAAGAGACACCTTTTTGTTTTCCCACTGCCTGCTATTGTAAGGAAGCAGGGCCAGAGTCAAGGCTCACCACCTTGCTTGCCATTGTCTTTTCTCTCAAATGGGCTTGAAACCTGCTTGGGACCTCATTGGCCCACAGAAATGTAACACTTCTCCTGTTTCTCACTTTCAGCCCTGATACATCTGATTTGATACATCCACTCGCCATTGGAAAGCCGGAGCCCAGCAGGAGGGAGAAGTGGTCTGCAGACTTGCCTTCGTGGTGCCAGCTGCTGTATGACTGACTGCTCTCAGATATGAGGTAAGGTCATATGGAGGAACAGGCCCTCAGTTTTCTTTCCCCCTGCTGTAAGCCTGACATCTCCCCAGTGCTGTCCTCCGTGTAGTTACGATGGTGTGAGAGATGAGAGCTGGTGACAGAGGCAGCTATCCCTCTCCTTCATTCAGCAGTCTGACCTTTGTCTTGAGGTTTCCCGTGACTACCATTGCTGCCGATAGTTGTTGTGTAGCATCTTTACAGTTTGTTCTCTGATGACTGCCAGGTTACCAGCCTGTAGTGGAGGTGTTATCTGTACTTTGCAAGCACCATAAGCACCACTTGCAAAACTGAACTGAACCTACCATTCTCCCATCTGGCTAAAAAGCGTTACAGAGTATTTTTTAAATGCTCCTGCTGTGTGAACCATAAGTGTGCACCTTGCCATCAGCATAGTGCTTACCTGGTAGCAAAGATTACCTCCAAACAAATATTTGAAAATGTTCTCATGAAAGAACTCATCTTGTATGCAAATTCTGCTTTTTGCTCCAGCCTTTGCACTTTCGCAGTCAGGTTTGCAAACTTGTGTTTTGGTATCACTATGAATGCCACTTAGTTTGTCAGTCATCTGTAAAATCTATGTGCAGAATAAAGCAATGTGAAATTTTTAGTCTTCGAAGTCTGTGGAAAATGTTTGAGGAGCAAAATTGTTTATTTTATGTACTTCAAGATCCTCAGCTGGTGTCAGCAACTCTGCTGAAGTCAGCTATTTATACCACCTCAGAGCTGACTTCAGAGTTGCAAGAGTTAATGCAAAGAGCAGGGACTGTGAAGCAGCCTTTAAAAGCCACATGGAAGAAAATATGCCAGGGCCCATAAAAGATCCATACCGGAAAAAATAGTCCAAGGTAGTATTTTGCTTTTTTGTTTCTCCTTTCTCTTGTTCCCTTCCTGTGATATTCCAATAACACTGTATTCTTTTTTTTCCCTCCTGAGGAGACTGATACATCCTGCTCAGCTGTGCGATGGCTGTGCAGTAGCTTATATCCCACAGAGTTGGCTCACAGTGTGCCACTGTTTCTTTGGTTTCCAGTGGATTATATTTCCAATCCCAAATGTCTGTATACAACAGCGTCCTTGTGTCTGACGGCTTTTCCACCTTCCCTTCTATTGAGGACACGATCTTAATTTTTAATGAATTCCTGAAATAAAAATCTTCTGTATGTTTTTAAGGCAGAAAAGATAAAGAATACCCTTTTTTAAAGTTCAACTGTAAATGTAAACATTTCTTTGAAATTTGCTTTCTGGTGATAAACTTTGAGGATTGCTCTGAAACTTTACTCGAATGACAAAGAAGGTGTAAAAACTCCATGAAATTAAACTCATCAAATTACTTTTTGCTTCCCTTTTTGCAAAGCTCCCTTACTTGCTCATCTAGATAGGACAAAAATACAAAGCCAGCTACGCTGAATGCATCAGATAAGCAATGTTCCTGGCTCTGGGTAATACACTTCCGGCAGAAAATGCATACTGACTTTTGTGTACAGTTCCTTCATGCTTACTGTTTCTATTCAGAGTGACAGAATATTGTGCTGTACAAAATGTCATGTGTAGTAATATATTAATTATAGTAATATTTATTGATACTTAGGATTCTTTCATTTTTAACCTAAACTGAAAATAGTTTCATACTCAGGTACTCAGATATCAACTTTCCCATACCAGTCTTCTAGAAGTGTAAAATGGTCCCATGAAGTGTAGTCTAATAATGGCCTTTTGTAATTTATACTGCAGCATGTCAGTGTAATTGTTGACCCAAGTGTTGCTTCACAATGCTGTTGCAATAGTTGTGTGGTTTTTTTTTTCTTCTTAGCATTTGGCTACAGCTGAATTGTATACGAAATTACTGTTCAGTATTTCAGCTTCTCTCCAGTTCTGTCAACTTTCACTTTGAAAAGTACTTTTTAATCTCTCTGTTTTTTTTCTTGGTTTTGTTTTAAATTGCTTTGAATAGACGGTAGCTTTAGCTTTTCAGTTTAGAAATGTGGGGGTTTTTTTCTTTTATTTTTTGGTAAACTGTTTATTTTATTGTAATCTCTTAGTAACTATACATTATAATATTTTGAAACTTTGTAGAGTGGAAAGCGTTAGCTATACAAACTTTTAAATGTGTCATTTCTGGAAGGCATTTATTCAACTGGTGACAAGACTCAACAAGATTGCTGGTTTTCTATACTTCATTTATGTGCCAGTTGGTTAAGAGATAAGGACTTTTGATGTTCCTGTGAATAGTACATTGTTCCTTGAGTAACAAAGAAATGATGTGATTTGTAGAATCAGATTCACCGTTGCAGAACATCAAGAAAATAAAGCTCAATATTGAAAATTAACAAAAATTAATTTAATTCCTGGTTTAGACTTGCTTTCCACTGAGTTTGTGGAATCTCATCAGTGGAAGACCTTGGGTCCCCTTGTGCACTTTGGCAGATAGGCAAGTTCCTGATTTCCAAAGGATTTTACATTTTAGTGTGTTTGGTCTCTGTGCTTCACCAACAGATTAATTTTACCAGATTCTCACAAATTGTATACAAATGTGGCATTGATATCTGCAAACATATACAAACAATGTTTGTGCCTCAGTAGCACCTAGAGGTGTTAAAGTTGTGGCATTTCATCCTGCTATGCAACGTAGAGAACATTGTTTTTTCCTGGAAAGCTGTCTGCTTTAAAAGGATTGTAAAAATACCTCAGCAGTAGAGCTGGAGAAGGTAATTGGTATATACAATCCTGCTGCAATAAATATGGGCATAATTTTGTCAGTTCAAACCGTGGTAATGTTCTTTCCAAAGGAATTAATAAAGTGCTATGAAATACCTGAATACTGTCATGCATTTAGCAAGAAAATAATGTAACCATCAAAGTGAGTTTATTAGGTAACCATAAATATTGGCTGCAATTGGTTGCAGGAAGAAAAAAAAATACATTTCTGCTTCATGGCTGCTTTGTACACTTGATATTTCTGCCACGTGAAGTCTGAGAGGTTGGTACAGTGGGTGGCACACCTTGTACCTTCTACTTGTGTGTGTAAGGGTTATTTGGTTAATGCTGATTTTTGTTTCAGACTTCTTAGGGAGCTTGTAAAGTCTCTGTCATCTACACTTGTAAGAACAAGTAAGAGATAACCTGTTGGCATATACCTAGGTCTATTTTGTCATGCGTAGGGGCAGAGAATGTGCTAAACACCTTCTTGATGTCCACTTGGCCCTAACTTGTCTGGTATTCAGTCTACCTGAAGTGGTCAGCTAACAGCATGGCAGAAAACCGCTTATGAAGATGAGAAGGTGTAATTGAATTTATTTTTTCTTAAGAAATTAATTCACTGAATGTTATACACTAGTTTTTTCTACTGATGATAATCAGTTAATTGTTTCTCAAAAATGTCTTCATTAATTCACCTGTGGGTGAGAAAGACCAAACTACTTGTTCATTAGCAATTTGCTAAAAGAATGTGTAGCGCTGGTGTCCCTTCAGAGTTTGGATTGGCTGCAAATCCAGGGAAAACTGGTGGGCTGGAAAAGGGCAGGGATGTAAATTCCTGCTCTAGTTTCTTGATGCCAATCATTTAATTAATGGTCTGATTAATAAAGGGGACACACCTTTCAGTTAGGCTTTCTTAAGAAGGACAGAATGGCAAATTCCAATCAGCCCTGCTGAGTTATAATGCTTTCAGGAGATTCTCTAAACCAGTTAAGAAATATTTCAGGTGCATTGATCAGTTTAGTTGGATGAATGCCAGCAGGACATCTGCATTCCCTTACTGGAGCTGCTCAGAGATGGATGGAGAGACTGTTGGTATTGTCACTTCTGGCAGTACATAAAACTCTGACATTGCATTTCCGTGCACTTTTCTTCCATTGTAAAGGTTGTCATGATTTTTCAGGTCATGATGGAATGTGTTGCCCCGAGGACTGTTCAGGGAGGTCTCCTTAATAATGTCTTTAAGGTGACCTGTTCTTTGTAAAATGTTTAAGTTTTGCTAAAGAGAAAAGTGTGGTGGCCTGAGAACAGTTTATTTCAATTTCTTGAAAAGGTTGAAAGAAATGTGTTTTAAAAGTGAAAATGAAATTGTGTGTAAGCAGATGACAGTTATATGCATTAGGAACCTGTTTTGGGTTTTGTTTTATTTTTGTTTTGTTTTAACTATTGTATCCCAAGGCACAGTAAGGGCAACAATCCCCAAATTAGGCCTTAGTAAGGTACAAGGCTTTTGTGTGGTATGTACAAACTCAAGATTAGAGAAGCATGCTGAAGAGTTGCTGCTGACTCTTTGTTCTTTCAAAGTGTTATTTTGGTTCTACTGGCATACTCCTGAAGAGAAGCTGCAAACAGAGTTAGGTTGGTTCAGTAGGATTTTAGAAATTGTATTATGGCGAAAGAAATAAGTAAGTTAGGTTTTAATTTGTTTTATCCGGACCATTCACATCCACGTATTCCTTGCCAGGAAAAAAACCTCCAACTGCTCTCTGTTTTGTTTCTTATTTACTGGATTGTATTCCAGAGTTGCTGTAGAGATTACTGTTGTAAATGCCATTGGTGGTCGTGTAATAAGGGAAGTGTAACCTATTAAAGTCTTTGGTAAAAGTTTCCTCTCTTCCTCAATAGAAATTTAACAGACAGTTAAAAGCAGAGACTGTAAAAACCTTTAGGCCAGGCAAGTATGGGACAGAAAAACATGGGCATGTATTGTTCAGGGCTGGGCATGGGTGGAAGGAGCAAGACTGGTCCCCTTGCAGAACAGGCCTAGAGCTAGAGGACCCAAAGAGCAATAAAGCTGAAAGTAAAAAAAAATTACCATTCTTTGAACTTCCTGGGCTTATCCTGACCTAAACTGTTCAAGGAGAAATAGGTAGCATGGAGCTATGTAACACTTGCTTTTGGCCTGTTTATAGGGGTTGTCATGAACAATGTTCCTTAATAAGCAACAATTCAAATATGTTGTAACTGTATCCTTTATTTTAATACTGAACAGAGATGATCAGTGTTGTAGTAGAGACCTCTTGGTAAAGGGGATTAGGTTATATAGGTTTGAGATAAGGGAAATAATATACTTGAGGTTTGGGACCTTGAAAGTCTCACCTGAATCATAGAATGACATCATTAATGTATAACTGTGGTCCTTCAGGAAAAGGCCTCCCTCCGGGGGATGTCAATAACATTGTTTAAAGCAGTCAATATGAGGAAAAGTTGGGTTCTTTCTTTAAATGTCTGTATTGGATGAGCATCTATATGAAGCTTAGGGAAAGATTAGGACAAATATACAGTGTGGTGGTTTAGCCCTG
>VZTU01026363.1:0-22743 GCA_013400835.1 Zapornia atra
TGCAAGCTCACAGATCCTACTTTTATCCCTTTCCAGCCAGCTATAATTTGAAGAGCAATCTACTGATCTGGGATCTATTTCAGTGCCCTTCTTAAGAATTACAATTTGACACAGACATACAAATGTGTCACATTCAGTAACGCTGCAACATGCTTGGAGGCCATCCACGCTGCTGTAAATAATACAAACTAGATCCCTCACCTCAGCGCGGGATGCGCACAGAAGAAACAATGAACAGTGTACATAAAAGATAAGTAGGTTCACTAAATGACACGGAACATCAGTACGCCTGTGTTCTGATGCAAATTTCATTAAAGTTCTTCTAAGGTGACCACAGACAAGTGACAACGTACACCCAGTTTAAATGAGCAAAAATACACATGTAAGTTCAAACACATATGTAAATACATCTCTAAGAATGGACATAAAATATTCTGTGACATTTCCTAGGAGGACATAAAAAAATGAAAAAGTCTCTATTATCACCTATTATTCCTTAAAAATAATTGTGATTATCTGTATTTGTTTTGCAAATTCAAAGTATAAGACACATAAAAATGTTTCTCGCAGGCATTGCTTAAAGTAGAAAGGTGTGGGAGGATTTCCTTCAGGAAAAAAAAGTATCAGGTTTTAAATCAAAAATACATTTAATTTCCATCTGAAAAGTTCCTGTGTACAGGCAAGAAGCTGTCTATCCTACAGGAATACAAGGCCAGTTTCTTTAAAGTGCTGTCTCTGTGACAAGATTGGATATATATGAATGAAGTTACAACTACATATCTCACATTAAGCATGTATCTAAAACTGCCTAAGGCAAACCTACAGATTTGGTTTCCAGACAGCTGCTCTGCCCAGAAGAGAAGCTTGACAACTCACAGAACAATCACCAGCAAGGTATCAACATAATGTTGCCATGTTTGAGTAAGCAGACTTTATTCCTCATAAATGGGTAGCTTTCCACTGATTCCCATGGATGATTCTCGTATCTTTTCATTGACTAAAACACAGCAAGGAATCAGAATCACTACTCCAGTATTTCTTACCAAGCAGAATGCCAAATGGGGTTCCTTATAATCAAAGTAACACCCAAACATTTGCGCCGTCAGTAGTTAATCTAGTCTAGTCATTTCACAGTAGGACCCTTCTGATGAATCTAGTACAGAAATGTACAAATAGAAACTTGTTCAAAAATAAATAAATAAATTAAAAGTCCTGTAAATTACATCCTTGCTTTCTTGTTTTACAGAATCCAGGATGACACGGACTCCTTCCTACACCTTGTAAGATACAGACGGAAAGGAAGTAGCTAGTTAAAAACACAAAGCTGTAGGTAAGTAGTTCAAGGAGATACTCTAGACCACTAAAGTATCTGATAGATTGGGTATTCATCACACGTCAAGCCACATATCTTGAGGATGGCCAAACTGTTCTTTAAAACTGAAAGTGTACAGTTTCAGGCCGCACACCTCGCTGCTTGAGAGCACAAAGCTTCTGTTCCATTGGTCTGTGAAATACTAGACAATACTTTCAGCAGTGATATTTCATTGCTCAGAAGAGCAATATAGGACAATGCCAGTCTAAACAGTCCAGGTGAGTACTACATTCACAGCCTAACAATAGTTCTCTCTGAAGCCAGAACTCCCTTCCAAAAAAATCTGTATTTTATTTTTTCCTGGGTGTAAGTTTCATCTTCTCCTAGATTGAGCCATTACAGAGCTGAAACATTTCTTCTGTAACATTCATTTAGACTTATTTAAGGAGAGTTTAATGCACAAAACAAAACTGTGCAAACAATCCAAGCTGTACTCTTTGTTGATTTTGATTCCAAGACATATTAACTGCAAAAATATCCTAAAAAAAACCACATAAAGACAGAAAAGATAATTACTACACATTGCCATTCTTGTGTGGAATAAGCAGTTTGAAATTTCTGAACAATTGACATTATTCTGTTGCCCTCTTCACTAGTAGGAAAGGAAAAAAAAAAAAAAAGAGTAATGAAAAGTTCTGTGAAATTCTCCAGAGCTGAACTAGGAACATTGGTACACATTGTGCCTTTGGATGAAAAGCATCTCTGCCAGATGAATGAAGTAAATAGTTTACTTCATCTCTCTGTTCCTGTGATGAGAAGATACAAGTGACAAGAGTGAGATTTTCTTTATAAGATTCCTGGACAGGATGAAATTCCACAAGCAAAAAGTATGAGACACAGATGCTAAAAATAATGCAGAGGTATTTATATCTTTGACTACACTCATCCTCCCACCACCTCGTACCTTTCACTTGTTTGTGAGTCTTGGGATCAAATCTGGAATAGAAATAATGCCATATTGACCGGGAAGGGATATATGTAAGAGCTTGGTTTCTCAGCTTTTAAAAAGGCTTTCATCATTATGGCCAGAGAGAAAACAGCCTTATACCTTTTGCTCAAAGTTTGCCTCTGAAACTGCTTCCCAGTTGTCTGGGTGTCTGATGGCAGGGTGATAAGCTGCCATAACAAACATCCTGTAAACACACAGGTCAAGATAAACTTTCTCAGGAGAATGAATATCCATTCTGAGTGGGCCAACTGGAAGATGAAAAAGTGAATGTCTGCATCTCACGCATGGTACAGGCAAGATGGCTACACTGCTGAAACCACAAGAATGAGGGAAGACCTTATCACTCCAAATGAAAGACAGTAATACAACTTTACTTTTCAGCACAATTATGTAAACCGGATGCTTTTAAGCTCCTGATTTCCTCTGGATAATCATGGAGCAGCTGTAACTAAACAAGGTGTGTCACTATAGAAACTTGTTTTTAAAAGTTGCACTCATTATAAGATACAGCCCCAAAAAAAGTTCAAATCCTTTCTTTTGGGTTCTAGCGATGAGCACAAAGAACTGAAAATGGAAAACATTACAGACAATAATGCTACAAAGTCAGCACATTATCAGCAAATAAGAAAAAGCTCAAAAGGGTATGAAAAAGCCCTTGCACACCAAACTTTACACCCCTTTTATTAAGGCATTGTTGCTCAGACCAGAAATAGTTTTTCAAAGATGCTACACATCTTGGTAGTTTCATAGAGGAGAAACCCAGCTGCCCTTTAATGCTCAATTTTTATGTTTTTAAATACAAGGAAAAGTAAGAAAGGTCAATCTAGAGAACACATTCAGGGACAAAATATGCTGCTAGTTTTTCAGTAACAGGAAACTCAATGATGTACTCAAAGCTGAATTTGGCCTTGTAAATAGGAAAAAATAGAGCCATTTGCAAAGATATTCTGAACAAAATTATTTGACTGAAGCTCAACGAAACAAAAGCTGTAATAGCATTCAGTATACACTATTGAATGGGTTGAACAGAACACTGGAATATTTACTGTAACAATGGTAAGCAAAAAAAGAGTACTACTTCTGTATGGATTTAAGATGCTTTTGACATATGTCTTTATTAAATTTTGGTCAGTACTTTAATATGACTCTGATCAGATTCCTGTCACACAGAAAGATGATGCAAATTATTTAGATTTTGCCCTCTTAATATCTATAAAAGAATCTCTCATGTTTACCCGATCTTCCCTGATTTAACATAGTCTGATAACTTTTAGCAGAATTGGGGGCTCTGAAACACTTCAACGTTACCATTTACCAACTGTGTGAAAACTCACAGCAAATGTAAATAAAAATAAAACGAAACTAAGGACATAAGAAAAAAAACCCCACAATTGCTACCACATACTAGTTCTGAAATGTATAGAAATCCAGCTTTCTGAAATGTTATTTTAATTATGAATAAATTATAGCTCACTTGCACAAAATATGTTTTGTGCAAAAAAAAGGGTAAAAATAAGCACTATGATAGTCACATATTACATCAGTAAGCAAAAGACAGTATATTCAATAACCAAGATGAAGGATGAAAGTCAGGTTTCAAAATTCTGTTCTAAACTATTACCCATAAGCTATGGAAGCAACTGCAGAAGCAGTACAATAGCAACAGTGAGGGTTAATTCAAGTTTGTGAAGACCTCTGCAGTCTTAGTATAGCTTATGGTAGTAAAGTGAAAAATAAAACTCTAGGAAGCATAATATAATTATGGTTACAATCAGAATTATAACCATGGTAGCTGATGAAATGTTAACATACATGCCATAAACACACACACACACAGAACTCCACCCATAGCAAATCTACCCTAATTACTGGTTTCTGAACAACAACAAAAAAAAAAAGATTAAAATGGCTTATAATATTGAGGTAATATTTCTAATATCTATTACAGGAACAGCACACAGAAACACAGGAACCAGAGTTTAAATGGTATTTTTAAAAATAAATACTTATTTACAAAACCAGCAGACAACTAAAAACAATTCTGTGAAGAAAAAAAGAAACAAAGGACACTCAGTGTATGCTTTTCTTTTCATTTTAACTGTGGAAAAACAAAGGCAAAAGGACACAGAAGAACACCAGTTTCAGTTATTCAGCCAAACATTTTGTTTAGTCAGGTTTTTGGTTTTGCTTATACAACCTTCAGACACTTCAGATCTGTTTTATACTCTCAACATACTAAAGTTCAAAAAGGGCTGCACCAAAAGGTCACATCACAGAAACACATCAGAACACAATTATTTGTGTAACTGCATGGTTGGATGTGTAAATGCCTGGTTACTTTGGGTCATGCAGTACTGGCTCTAGAAAAGCTGGTCATACCCACTATGTCATGCCAACCAGAGAGCAGCAGTGCCATAGCTGTGCTTCACTACACCTGAGACAAGAATACTGCAGGACCAAATTCAGCCTTGCAGAAAGAATCATAGAATCATAGAATGGCATCGGTTGGAAGGGACCCCATGGATCACAGAGCTCCAACCCCCCTGCCACAGGCAGGGCCACCAACCTCAGGCCTGGATCTACACAAGGTTGCCCAGGGCCCTATCCAACCTGGCCTTGAACACTTCCAGGGACAGGGCATCCACTACTTCTCTGGGCAGCCTGTTCCAGCACCTCACCACTCTTTCTGTAAAAACCTTCCCCCTAAGATCTAATCTAAACCTTCCTTCCTTTAGTTTTAATCCATTCCCCCTTGTCCTGCCATTGTCTATCCTTTTAAAAAGTTGAAAGAGATGCAACTTCTCCTGATTGGCCTGAGATAGTTTGCAATCTGTTCTAGCCAATCCATAAAAAGACAGTTGGCTATGCTGTGAAAAAAAGTCTCCTAGCTCAAACAGATTTTGCATCAGAGTTTCTATGGACACAAGCAACAAATCTTTTAATGTTATGATAACCACCATCTTTACCACTAGGTAGAAGACAATACATCAGGTTTCCCTCACTTTCTCTAAAAAGAAAGGAGATGGTAAAGAAGCTGTGTGATGTTTAGGTGCAGTTCTCCCAGACAAATGCTGCCATCTGTCCCTCTCAGGATTTAAAGGACTCTAGTAAGAAGTTAAGAAATTCAGGCTCTGCCTAGCTAGTTGCAAACATGACTAATGACAAGTGCCAAAAATTATCATAAAACGGTGGGGGTTTTTTTTAAGTTAAATATATGCTCAAGTCTCCATAGATCGGCATGAACTCCATCAAGAAAACAAAATGATCAGCTAGAAAAGAAGAAAATTTTGTTTACTGGAAGTGGTTCCTATTAACTAGCCAAAAGTAAGATAAAACTGGCTGTAATTTTTTTTCCCTGTGCTTGTTTATATGATGAAGGTCATGTTATTTTAAGGAATTTCAACCTTTCGTTAGATGTAACAGACTATGAATTCTGCTGGGGAGATCTGAGGTCTGGCTAATTCCTTTTGCCAACCTGTTGTCTCACTAAGCAAAAGTGATTTGTTGCAAAATCAATGGAAAATAACAAATATGTAGAATTCACAGATCTGCATGGTCATTTAGATCGCTCTTGTATACTCATAAGATAAAAATACCAAAACTCAGAGGCAAAAGAGTTCAGTTTATAACTGGAAGTCAGGTAACCCTTGGGGGGAAAAAAAAGCTTCTGTCAGGTGAAAACCAGTCAAGTCATCATGCTAGCTTTAAAGTCATCCAATTTCAGCAAACACCTTTGATCTATTTCAGTGTTCTGTTACTAATCTACTACTGATGAAGAAATATGAAAAATGCAGAAATGACAGTGAACAACAGAACCTTGTCCTTCCTAGACACAGACACATTACAGACCACAGCAGATCATGGGAAAAGCTCTCAGTCTCATAATACACATAATCATTAATTCCAAGAGCGAAAAAAGCTAATGCACTCTGCTTACCTGATATGGAACAATACTCCCATGCGCAGTACCCCAGCGTTTTGCTTCAATTTTGCAGTTAAGGTAATTAGCTGCTACATGAGTGAGACATGCAACCTGGAAGTGGAGAAAAAGTAAAGGATTCAGGAAAGCTGAAACTTCATTGATAACCTCTGTAAGATTTCTGTATAAGTGTTTCGGATAGAGAAGTTAAAATATTTTATGTCACAAAAGTATCCTTTATATATTACATGCTACATACTCTTAATATAAAACAAAATCAGGGTATATCTATATCCTGGACATGTTTGTGTAAGTACAACTCAATAAACTCAAAAACTGGTAAGTGACCTATAGCATAAGTAATGCTAGGCAAATCTAGCATTAAACTACCATAAGAGATAAGATAGTACTACCCTATTTTGCAGAACGGTCAACTGCAGCAAAGAAAAAAAATCAAGTGTCTTGAGTCCATGACACATGTCCAAAGTCTGGTGGGAAGCATGAGAGATTTCTGGGATAGAACTCACTTTTGTTGTACCTCAATCCCAAGCTTAGATCACAAAGGCTTTTTTCAGTTACAAGATTATCTTTCTGTTTTCTCCTATGCTTCTCCTTTTACAAGCTCAAACTGTGGAAAATACTTCTGAATTCTTCAGCTCCCTACATGCTCTGTAATATTAATTTAAGTTGTAGTCCTTGATAAATCACCTGCCATTAAAAGATAAGAAGAGATTTATCAAGTTATGAGTCAGACAAACAAAACTGGAAAAAGATCAATTTTTTGAAAAATCTGACATGCTACTTCAGTAACCATAACTTGAGGGGATAAATATAGACTTTGTAAGCAGGCATGTATCTTAGGAAAAAAGAAGTGAGCATTTATGATGTAGTAATTCATGAAAATCGTTGGTTCTATTATAACCAATAGCAGACCCTTTATTCTTACTTCTTTGAGAGAATACAGCATGTGACTCTATGAGAAGCCAAGTAAGGCACTAAAGCATTACAGTTAGCATGCAAGGTTATCACTAATTCATACACAATGGGGGTTTCTTTATGCTGCAAACTAGTTATGCCAGTTAGTGCAACTGCTTGTCCAAACAATAGGGCATGTGAGTATTTTTCCAAAAATGTTATTTTCTTCATCTTTCTCTCCTAGATGGAAGAAATTTCCTATGAAGTTTTAAATGTTCACACTATTCTGTGCCTACTAGTCAGTCTAAAGTACATCAAAACATGCAGTAATTAACTCGAGTCCACCATTCACATTACAATATATTAATTATATCAGCATCTCTAGAAAAAGACTGCCACTTCATTTTCTTTTCCTTTCTTCATATATGCTGAAAAGACAATGTGAACCAGTTACACCCACATTAAGAGCAAAGAATATAGTTAACTGTAAAACACTGATACAGTGATTTAGTCCATAAAAAACCCTACCAAAATACACAACAAAAAGAATTTAACTGCTGCCAAAAGCTATGCCCATATATACACACTAACTACAAATACAATGCCTTTTTTCTGAGTAGTGTTGAAAAACACTTTGCAGCTGGATTTCAATGGCAACTTATAACATCCTAGTGTCATTTCATTCAACTGAAATGGTGAGTCATATCTATCTAGTCTGTTATTCAGTCCACAGGAAAATCTCAACAATTAAGGACATAGATCTGGGGGGTATGCAGAAAGGACTTTTTCTTCTGATTTGCACCTTTTCTTTGCAACATAGAATGCAACACACCACTATTACAGATAGAGTTTAATAAATCACAAAAATGTGTTACTCATTAATGACAAACTCTAGATCCCCCATTCCTGTTGGTTTGCAATTGGGCATCACACTCCATGATGGTATTTTTACTACCACAGCGAATGGCTATGCAATGATGATGAACTATGAATCATTAAATATTCTTCTGTATTGTTTATATGTAACACTACACAGCTGCTGTATTCCACACAAAATTCACTGGCAGGTGAGATGGGTTTCAACTTTTGAAGATACAACGGATGCCCTCAGTGATAACTGCATTTAACTTTCCACACTTCCAGAAGAAAACACTATGCCAAACTTAACTCTGGGAAGGGCATAGTGAATTAAAACCCAGTGAAATACATCCTAGAATACTGAAACTTGAATACAAAGTAGCCAAGATTTCATTCCACTTCTTTGTTTATATTCTATGCTTTAGAAATAGAGCTGTGAGTTTCATAACAAAATCCTTCACAAGAAGTTTCACAAGAAAACTTCTACCCTTAAAAAAAAAATATTTTTAACAGCGTGGCAAAGTGTTTCAGCTTTCTTGATAAGATTAATATAATTATTTTAATTGTGGAAAATACACACATCCAGAGTTGTCCAAAGCACTCTTTCACAGTACAATAGGAAAAAAAGAAGTTTTCATGGCTTAACTCCATGCAGCAACTGAGCACCACCCAGCTGCTTTCTCACTCCCACAGTGGGATGGGGAGGAGAGTCAGAAGAGTAAAGTGAGAAAACTCATGGGCTGAGATAGGCAAAGCAAAAAGCCAAGCACATTCATAAGCAAAGGGAAACAAGAAATTCATTTCCCACTTTCCATAGGCAGGCAGGTGTTCAGCCACCCCCAGGAAAGCAGGGCTCCATCATGAGTAACGGTGACATGGGAACACAACTGCATCACTCCAGCTGTCCCCCATCCTTCTTCTTCTTCCCCCAGCTACTTATGAGCTGAGCGGAATACGATAAGGTATGGAATATCCCTTTGGTCAGCTAGGGTCAGCTGTCCCCACTTCTTGTGCACCCCCAGCCATCCCACTGATGGCTGAACAGCAGAAAGGCCTCGGCTCTCTATAAGGAGTGTTCAGCAGTAACAAAAATATCCCTGTGTTATTAACCAACAATGAATTAAAACATAACACTTCCTGGGAATTGGAACTGCACCACTAAAGCTTCTGCTGAAAGGCTTGTTTTACTAGCCACAGACAGCAAATGCCAGGGAAGTCAGAAGCTTAGTTAAGTCTGAGCAATTTTGGAACTAAAATTTGCTTAAACTATATCTAGGCCTCGTTTCAACATGATACTTAGTCTGAAGAATAATTCCATTTCAGTCAATGTACTGATCACTTTCTTGAATGTATATGCCTATATATCCTGCTGAAACCAGTTTATGTGGGTTTTTTTTAATAAATCATGAAGGAAAAATTCTTTTGGTTCCCTTCAACTTCCTTTTGAGTTGAGTACCTTGTTCATAGTCAAAACAGCTAGCCAAAAAGAATTAGCAGTAGCAGTATTATCTTTACCATACAAATAAATTTATATTGACCACATCAAAGTAAGTATTTCAGTACCTTGTGTTTTATGTATAAACACACTTAGTTGAGCAAACTGCAGCCTTTTGCCCCTTTCATAATATCTCTCTGATGGATTCAGCAGACTTAGAAGATGATTCTGTTTCTGCTGTATCATAAAACTGCTATAGACAGTCCAAGGACTACCTTGCTTTTCCCTTTCCTCCCTTCCTGGCTCAGTTCATTCTGTCTGGTTTCTGCAAATACTTACTCTCACTAAAAAGGCACTATAAAAAAATAACCTTTCAGTATATATATTTTATGTCCTTAATAAAGAACACAAAAAATGAATCTATCTATACCTTATGGTTGTTAAACAAACTACTCAGCTATAAGCATAAAAAGATAGCCTAACTGAACGTTTCTACAGACATTATATTCCCTAGGAAAAAAAAAAGTTTTTAACAAAGTAAGTCTATTTCTACAAATTCCTCTGTAATTCAAGACTCAGCAAGGACTTCACTAATAGAGACACTTTTTGCAGTAGGAATGTCTATAGTACAATCAGTCCCTCAAAATGAAGTTCAGGTAGATCTGTATTACATATTTAGTTAACTGCTTTTAAATCTATATTTAAAATTGCTTTCCTGAAACCTTATAGACCCATTTATTTTCTCCTTTAATTAAGAACTAATCCTCAAAAGTAACCCTTGGACTTGTAACATTAAAGAAGATGAAATACAATGATACAGACATCTATGTATTCATTTGCTTGCAGAAACAGATCTATGCACTGTAAATATGCATTATCAAATATCTACAGATAAGCATTTCTTTATTTCACATCAATAAAGGGAACACACACTTCAACATTCCTTTCTGATATTACCGTTGACGGCCAAATCACATATTTGTGTTGCCTACTTACTTAAACCAGAACAAAAAGAGACCTGCATTAAGGTCTGGAAAGTTATGTTCATCTTATGATGGAATCAGACAGATGAGAAACAAGATATTAAAAGCCACAAGGGGAGCAGACAAAGAGAAGAGACAGAATTTCAAAAGAATTTTTTTCAAGATAGCACATCAAACATAATTTATTACAATGAATTCACTGAATCAATCAATCATTTACATGCAAGTTCAACAAGTGAATAACAAAAGACGACAGGTAACTGGAAAGAGTAGAAAATAACGTTTTAATTATACACTTTACTTTCTTCTCCCTCCAATTTTGTGTCTGCTTTCCTGCCATGTATCCTAACAAGGCTTTGACTCTTAGCCAAGTTAATTTTTTTTTATCAATCTTTGTTTACTTTTTCTTAAAGTAAGCATGTTGACTGTCTCTTAGGAGCTTAGAGACATGGGCATTTTACAGCAGCCCAGGTAAGTTATTTTACCCTACACTAATGAACTAGTATCCATATATTCATTTGTAATTTCACAGAAAAAAATTCATCCTGGAAAATTTCGGTGCCTTCTATGTTGCAAAGGCCAATAATCTTCCACTTAGAGCTTTTCCACACTTCTGACAACACAGAAAAAAGACCTTTACATGAAAAAAAATTGAACATAAGACCACAATCCTCATTTGGTGCACACTAATAAAGCTGTCTTAAAATCACTGATTCCATGCTGGAATTTACCTCGTGATTGAGCTTACTGTTTTACATGTTTCCCCTTTCCATGTTGCAATAAATAGATTGACACTAACAAATCAACATTCAGCTGCTTTTGCAGATACCCCTCCATCACCCTTCTCACTTCTATATTTGTATTGAAGCTGTTTTCCACGGACATGTGCACAGGGTGAGCCTTGGCTCTTTCTTCTTGATTGTTTTTTTCCCTAAAAACCCAACAACTTCAAAACCAAAAACCTCTACTAAGAAAACCCCACTCTTCCAGTTGAAGTCTAGTTATGTTTAGCCACAAGGCTTAATGAGAGTAGATGTTAGTTCTTACTAGTCCTCAGTCACCTCACTGCTGCCACAGACAGTGCACATGTTTTATGTTACAGCCAAAGTGTTGACCCAACTGGCTCAGGTTGTGGCACCATGTTACCATGAATAGTGCATTTCTTTCTAACAGTTCTGATGCAGGAAATTGTTTCAAATTCCTTCTGGAATTAACTAAGCAACAGAAACCTTGCACAGAGGCAAGAAAGCTGCCAGAATTCAAGGCAGCCCATTCCACTGGGGCCCAGAAGGAAGCCACAGCCTATCTAGGAGCTGTCAACAAACATCACCTTGTGTCTGGGCACATAAGGGCCTCCCATCTAGCCTGGAGTTGAGAGACCTACAGGAGCTAAAAATGAGCTCAAGTGCCATACACCTACAGGCCAGACAAACATCCCCACCTGCAAGAACACAGCAAAGCCGCTGCTCAATAAGGAGTGAGATGTTACAAATCCATCAGTAGTGTCCCTACATCTGTGCAAGGCAGCCAGTCTGACCCTTCTCCTGAATTCACAACCGTTGTCCTGCTCCACACAGTGTTTTCCCCTCCCCTTCCACAATAAGTAGTACTGTAGCTGCTTTCAGACAGTACAAATTCCATGAAGGACTTCAAATATGTCTGCAAAAGCTAACTAAAAGAAGCAAGACTACTATCACTAGACCAAGGCTTACTGTTAAACCCTCCACACCCCTTATAGAAAATGTCTGTGGTCACGTAACAAACACTGTGCTCAGAGTAAAAAATGTTTTCTTCCCAGTGATGATGATTTATTTTAGTGTGAGAATCCAGTAAGTGATCACGAACTCATCTTTCCCACAAGAAAACTCACGGCATTGAAGTATCAGCAAATGGTATAATCCTAGACACAAATACAGATTTGTAAAGATAAAATAAAATCCTTAATGACAAATAGCTACTATTTCAGAACAAGTCTCATACTAGGACTTGTATTAGAGCCTTCTAATCAGACACTTAAGCAGGTATCCAGCCCCGTGCCAGCAATAACATGCATCTTATGGGACCTGCTGATCAAGAAGTCGGCCACTTGACCAAGTTGGCCACTTGGTCCTTATTCAGATGACAGCACACAGCAAATCACAGTGTTACAGAAATGATGTGGCAGGAGGTGCTTAAGGAACTAGAAACAGTAAAAAAATACATGCAATGAGAAAAAAAAAAAAGATAATGTATTTGAAAGCCATCTAAGAATCCATGTTCAAGATAGGAAGAAAGCTAAGGGGAGCAAAGCAGACTTTAAAGTGTGCAACTGTGTAGACACTTCCTAAATGTGAAAATGATGGCTGAGAACAACTTTGGCTACTACAGAAGTATAGAAAAAGTGAGACATCTTCAAAAACAGAAGGCATATGCATAGCAGAGACCTGCTGAGTTCAGTGAAACGCAACAACAAAAAGAACTGATCGAGAAATTACTTTTTAATGAGCAATTTAGAGCTTATAAAAGACCAGAATAAACACTTCTATGGGAAGACAGCATGAAGATCATCTCTTGATTAAAATTAAATTAATATTAACCATAACAAAGACTTGATGCTACTAACAGATGTCAGACTTGGAATTTCAAAAATATATTTTTCTCAGCACACAGTTTCAGAAGAAACTAAATGTCAAATGGACTCCCATTTCTCCCAAGGCTCCGCTTTTAAAAACAAAACAAAACAAGAAACCTACACATACTCAGATGAAGGAACAGAAATAAAAATCCTGATAGAATCTATTAGAGAGCACAGGTATGAAAGGGGGAGGAAAAGGGGGGGAAAAAGTATTTTAAATGAGCTCTGGTTGAGGAAAACAGCATTTTAAAATTAAGAAGAAATTACATTTTCATAATGAAAATAAGCTTCCTCTGAAAGTGTAAAATACTTACTACAGCCACTGAAAAATTCCTGGTTTAGCTTCACAACACAAGAACAGCTCTAAGGGAACAGCTCTAAGGAAACTGTCACTTAAAAAAAAATTAAAATCTATTAATGAGAATATTCAGCTAAAAAACCCAAACAAGAACTCTTAAGATTAGTCTGTGCACACTGAGCAAGATCTTGTTGCGCTTATAGACAAACAGGAATCACAGAATCGCAGAATCATAGGGGTTGGAAGGGACCTCAAGAGATCATCAGGTCCAACCCTCATGGTCCTATAATACGTTTTAATAAAGCTCATTTAATTAGTAGGTATTTACTGAACTTTTTTTTTTAACTTATTGGGGAACACACATCCCAATCCACCAAATGTCTTAGAGACTTCCTACCAGCCTTTGCAGATGTCATGTGTTATACACATTGTACCTTTTGCCATCCTGAGTTCCTCTCAAAAAACACTTCCCTGAAACAAGGGTGATTCATCTGCAAAATTTCAAGTTTCCACTCCAAAGAATGAAGGCAGTGAGTTTCTCAGGAGGAAAAAAAAAAAAAGAAAAAATGTAAAAGCCCATCAACGTATTCTCCCATAACTTGTTCCTGGAAACTGATGAAACATTTTAACCGCCACTTTGAAAACAATCACTTTTTGGCAATTCCATGACTTGGAAAATTCAGCCAAAACAGTTACAACTTTGGCAAGGTTACAAATAATAAAATCAGACTCTGATAACAGACATATCAGAGAACTTTATCTGTAAATGACACTTTTGTAATAATTTTCTTGAGTGTCCTCCTTCTCTGCAGAAAAATATATATTTATTGAAACACTCAATGCTTTACACTCTGCGTTTTCATAGAGCTTTGCTAAGTCCAGGCAAAATTCAACTTCTGAAAAGTTCTTCTTTTATATAGTTATTTTAAAATATTATAACACTTCTTAATATTATTCCTTGATTATAGCCTCTCACCACGAAGATATGCATTGAAGATGAATTTTAACTTATCTATTTTTTCAATTTTATGTAAAGTTGCCTGCTTGCTTTTCATCAATTGTTCCGAAACCGGCGCAGAACAGGCTCTTAAGACTGGCTTCTATTCATGCAAAAAACTGGAAGCATGCTTGCAAAACACAGAACAATTTGAGTCTAAAAACGGTAGCTAAATAAAAAGAGCAAAACATACAAATAAAATCCAGACAAACCAGATTTTGCTCATATAAAAATTAATTACCTGCGAGGACAGGCATCAGAATAACTATAGCCATTTTTCTTATTATTTGTAATAGGGTGGTATCCACTGGCTCCAATTTGGATACTACATACACTTTGTGAAGGATTCTATTGTTTTATTTCATCAGCAATAAGGACGTGTTTCCATGCAAGGCTGCCAACATCCAAAAGAAGCTGCGTTAAGGCACTTTTCACTTGAGGTCTTGCGATCAGAACCAGGGCCATTTACAATGAAAATATGCCTACACCGAAACGTTTAGACACTCATCTTTTGGACTCTACATTTATCAGCATTAATACTCAAACAAAGAATCTTTAGCGTACTTGTCTGCTCCTGACAATGCCATTTTCTTCACTGTAGAAAATTTTCCCTCCACAAAAAAAAGTTGTAATTTCAACAACTGATGCTGCAGCAGTGCAAGCAGGTAATTTATTTTTTTTTTTTTTAAGATTTTTCATTTGATACAGAGGGAGACACATACGGAAACAAGCCATGTCCATTTTTGAGTGAGAAATGTGCAAATAGTCTACCACTATTATCACAACCAAATATCCTCTGGTCCTAACAGTATTATCTCAGAACAAAACCGGTATTAGTCGTAACACCAAAAAATCTCTGGAAACTGCCCATTGACTACTTATGTTGTAATGCAATACAGGAATGACACAAGAGACAAACCCATGCAAATGAATTAAATGTTCAAAATAGGATGTTTTACAATGCACAGGATTGTGTTTCTGTGCCTCTACGGTGGTAACAAACACCCACCGTTCAGTCATCTGCAATGCTTTTTTCATAGAATCACAGAATCTTTAAGGTTGAAAAAGCCCACTAAGATCATCAAGCTCAACCATCTGTCTAATACCACAAATGTCTACAACTAAACTATGTCCTGGAGTGCCATGTCTACACATTTTTTGAACGCCTCCAGGGATGGTGACTCCACCACCTCTTTGAGCCTGTTCCAATGCCTGATCACTCTTTCAGTGAAGAAATTTTTCCTACTATCCAACCTAAACCTCCCCTGGCGCAACTTGAAGTCATTTCTTCTTGACCTATTGCTTGTTACTTGGGAGAAGAGACATCCACCTCACTGCAACCTCCTTCACGTTAGTTGTAGAGAGCAATAAGGTCTCCTCTCAGCCTCCTCCAGGCTAAACAACCTCAGTTCCTTCAGCCACTCCTCAAAGATTTGCACTCCAATCCTTTACCAGCTTTGTTGCCCCTCTCTGGACCCACTGCAGCACCTCAATGTCCTTCTTGTAGTGAGGGGCCCAAAACACTGAGGTGTGGCCAGTGCTAAGTACAGCAGGACAATCACTTCCCTATTCTTGCTGGCCACACTATTCCTGATACAGGCCAGGATACAAGCAGATGGACACTTCCATCCTATTGGTTGTCACCTGCAAACTTACTGACGATGCACCCAATCCTCTCATCTGGATCACTGAAAGATATAAAACAAGACTGGCCCCAAGACTGAGCACTTTGGGGCACTTTAATGCGGTCCGCAATGCAGACGTTGTTCATCTCCTGAGCTGTTAAACAGCATACAAGTCAGAGAACCATAGTACAAGGTTCCGTTTGATTTGAGAAATAAATGGGTTAGTATTCCCAATGAGTCAGATGTCAAAATATGGCATTTCTGCCTGCTAACACATTTTGAATACTGACAACAGATTTGTACGTGATTCTCTGAAGAAATGTTTTCCCTTAAGTAATCTACAAAATATTTAAATAGTAACACAAAAACCCCCAAAACATTAATATTAAAGAGAAAGCTTGAATTAAGTTACAAAATAACTTCAATACAATTTGTCAGAGAAATCAAATATTAGAAATATTCATTCTGAGGAAGGCAAATCTTTTTAGAAAGCTCTAACTTTTAATACCACTTAATGCATACCTGGTTTTGAAGTCCTAAAACAGAGTCTTGCAACATTTTTTTTAATAGCTTTTACTCTAATGTGATACATAACTAATGAATTATGACCTCTGGCCTAATCACATCACTACTCAAAAGAGTTTGCCATTTAATTCATGAGCCAGAAACAATGCAATATTGAATAACACAAACATGGAGGAACACCGAATCCTGGCAACAGAACTCCATCAGACCAAAAAAGTCCAAATCTGTTTTCAGCATCATCCTTTACCTTTGTTATAAATCATAATCTACAGAGGAATTCCAAACAGAGTTACCTGAGACAATCAAACCAAGCAATGCTAAAACCTTAGCTAAGATTCAATCAGCATATCCCAAAAATTACATACCTCTTAAGGTTTATTAGATTTCCAAAGGTTCAACAGCACATAGAAATAACTGTTTTGCTAACTTAACATTTTCCAGGACATAAAACTAAAACTTCTCCATCAAGTAACAGTTCTTGAACATACTATTTACATAAATAAAGCATAAGTTTCTGAAAGGGCCTATGCAAATTTGACCAATTTACAAATGACTTCTGAAAGTGTCCATGAGTTTAAAGGTAGGGGTGAGCTTTTGGGGTACACTAAAAGTGCTTGTTCTGCTACTAGCTGCTTAAATCATTCCCATTTATTTTGAAGTACCATGGTCTTCTCCTAATGCTTAGCATAAGACCAAATTAAGATCTGATGGTAATAAACTACAAGAGACATCTTGATTCCATTTCCAGAATTATGCCCTTATTGAAAGGTCATCTAAATAATAAACTCATTACAAGAAATGTCTCGCTTTGTCTTCAAACTCTCTCCCATACCCACTCCAGATAGACATTTTTACTTTTTTCTATGTATTGAAGGGGCATATTTTTTCTCTCTCCTTCCTAGTCTTTCTCTGACTGATAACAGAGGTAGTTTGACACGGGAAAATGAAGCTGCAAGACATTCAGGCTTAGTTTCATTAGCACAAGAACAATACTAGCAAAGACAAAAAGGCACAGAATGTACAGTCATCTGCTGAAGAAGAAATTCCCTTGCAATCTGGGTATGTACTCTGTTTACAGAGTAAAGAAAGCAACTAAATAAACCCAAGATGCAGTTGGAGTAGGATTTACCAATGACTTTTTGAATAACTCATCATTTGAAATCACAACACACATTCCACAGAGGCCAATATTAAATTGACTTATTGTCATGTTATTGGTCTTTTGGTCTATTCAATAAAATCCTGGCTACTTAAAACCCCGAGGGATAAGTTCTGTTCTTAGTTATACTGATGTCCTCAATGGAAATTATCAAGGATAGCAGCCAGGAAAAGTGTTTAATGCACGGTATATATGTTCACATTTATTCAGATTTTATCATCTTTCCATATCAGAGCTATGCAGCGAAACAGACACCATCTCCACAGAATGCATGCACAATTTTTTTATCATGACTGCGATTAAGAATACAGTGTTTCGCAAATATGATGCTTTATAAGCCTGTAAAAAAAGTACTGCTTATCCAAACCATACCCAAAACTAGACAACTAGCTGGCCTCTGAAATTGACAGCAGCAATGACCTCTAAAAAGAGCAGATTTTCTTTCTGTATTCAGTCAACTCACAACTCTCCATCACCAAGCACAGAAGCAGTAAGATACAGTCAAGATACCTGAACAGTATTTGAGTTGCAAGACTCATGTTTCTCACACAACTTACTGCTCAGGGACCTTGTCATGCTAAAAACATTCTACAGGCATTAGAATTATTACTACTTAATAATCTGTAATAGATGTGTCATGAAAGCCCTGAATAGAGAGCACCAAAAGCACCTAACTAGATAAGCCTTAAACGGAATAATCTTGGGAAAAAGTGATTCAGGAAAAAAACCCAAAAAAATCCTAACATCACCCCCCAAAAACACCCTAATGGTTTCTAAAGCTCGCCATTATCTTCATAACCTAACGGCCAATATAAAGCACAAGGATGGAATACAGTAAATAATTTGTACAGATTTCCTAGGTTTTTCTAGGGTAACTTTACAATTTTGAGAAGATTAAGAAATTGGTATGGGAAATACAAACTAAAACACAATAATCAGAAGCAGAGAAGTGTCTGATGAACAATCATATAATACAAACAATATTAACCACATTATCCTGTCTGTGGAATCTGGGGAAAAAAATACACTCCAAAATTGCAGAAATGTTAAATGTAAAATACTTCTTGCAGAAGTCTCAATCCAAGAGAAACCAACTTATTACAGTATTTGTTGGAGCCTGGTTGTAATTAAATACAGGAAGGATATTAAAACTTCCAAGAGATTTTTTTTTTAAGCCACAACAGAAGAAAAGGCACAATTGCATAATTGGAACCAAATCCAAAACCCACTTCCTTCTTATTTACTAGCATCATCTAAAGGACACTATTTAGACGCTGACGCTGAAAGGTCTGGAGCTGACAACTGTAAATCATCTAAAAGTCAAAAATTTCAAAGGAATTGTATGACATGGGTTAAAAGTTTATAGATGAGAGATATAGAAAGTTATTGCTCACTGCAAAACCACATCCTAGCAGTCACCGTATCTCCCTTGTCAGTGAACTCCTAGAATTCTATTTTGTTGTGGGAAAAGAAATCGTCTTTGGTAGTAATAAACTGCTAAGGGGCAAAAACGTTTGACATACAGTATCTGAAAGAGAAATGTCTTTTTATGATATGCTAAAAATAACATTTCTTTAAAGAACAGGATTGCACTTACTGTTTGGTTCTACACAGACCAGTTAAACACCAAACAAACTTGCCAGTCAGTGGGATACTTCTTAAAAAACCTTCAGGTCCTTTTCACTGGCAGTTGAATTCAGTTCAGTGCTCTTTGTCATTAGTATATCTGTGCAAGAAAGTAATATCAAAAGCATCTATCCCCTTTCCCCCACAAAAATAAATGGACATGTACATAGTAGGGTTTGGTTTTTTTTGCTATAAAATAAACTAAGTGGTCTTCAGGGTTTTTTGATGATTTAAGTGTTTTGACCCCAGCTGGATTTTTTTTGGGGGGTGGAGTGGGTGTTTCCCTTTCTGACATAGTCAGAGTCATCAACACTGCCCAGCAAAGAGATAGGCCAGCACCACAATTCTTGGTTCAGATGAAGGGATGGACAAAAGGTGCAAGCATACTGCCATGTCAGCTCAGGGTACGAAATGCTGACAAAAGCCTGAAGCTTCACACTGGTTTCTACTGTTGTAACAGTATTAATAGGAAAACGGTGCAGTAGCGATTTTCTTTTGCACACAGAAACAAAGATTCCTTCTTTCTGGTTAGAAACTACAACAGTCCAGTGAAACTCACACTGAAGGAAAAGTTATCATGATTCATTTGTTTGACCTCTAGATCCCACCATTAATCAACTGCAACAAGAACCCAACAAACTAAAAGTCTACAGCTTCAGGTTCCTTGTTGTTTTGGCAGCATCTGTGAGAGACTTCAAAAGGCCATTCTTTTTAAACATCCATCACACAAGGAAGAACTAGCTTTAGATATCTCAGCTTGGTATGTAAAACCATAATCCCTTTGAAAGCATGGATCTTTCAAGAACCTGATTGTATCACAGTAATTGTCTAACTTTCCTTTAGAAAAAAAATTACCACCAGAAACACTGCAAGAGCAATTTTTTTTTACATTAATTTTTAGATTTGTGCTACTCTTCCTTAGTGCATGTACCCTTAAAGACTTACAAGTAATCACCAGTTTTGCAAAAATGAAGAAAACAAACAAGGAAAACTAGATGTTCGCAGAAAGATTCAGCTGTCAGTTACATTTTTTCCTTTATTCATTTTAAATTTTTTAATGGGATTGATCACGTGGATTTTTAGTATCCCAGCACCTCATCCATAAATGTTTTTTCCAATTTAATAAATGTTCTCATTACAATCTTGGCTCAACACCGTAATGTTAATTTGGACTGAAGTAATGGGGTTATCTAAAACAAAATAGCTGCTTTCTGAGCAACAACTTTTACCCATTCTCTATTCCAAACCACCAAATTATTTCAATTTAATTTACTCAACAGTGAAGTAAATAAAAACACTTATTTGCAGTAAGAGCATGCATGTACGGAGTTACTTCTTATTAACTTTCAGACAATTGTAATTTGATAACAAGTATGGAATGAGTTAGTTTAAAAAAAAAAAAAAATTACTAAACTCTCCCTTCACCATTTAGTACTTACTCAGCTAAGCACACAGAAGTCAAGCACCAAATATCATGCTTTGTTCACTAACATCTCTCCAAGCCTTCAATCCCCTTCTTGTGTATGCCAGTGAGTGGCCTAAAGGATGATGATGCAGATCACAGATGGAAGTTTTGCAGTATGAGAACATTTTTGTGCATAGCCAAAGTTATCCTAACCAAGGAAAAAGATTCTAACGACAAATGAGATGATAAAGTAAGGTGAAATAATAAAGAGGAACAGCAACATCTAACTTCAACTCTTCTTGATTTCAGCATCTGATAAAATGTCAAACAATAATTAAGGGTCCATTTAAAAAGTCTGAAACAAATGAAAAAAATGTTGTTGATTTAAGCAAGGGCTTCCCCTCCTTTACAGGTCTGCTTTCAGTAGGCATTTAAACAGGAGCAGTAGGTATTAAAACAAGAACAACCTCAATCACTAGTCTCAGTCATAATATCATATAATGACATAGGTGGGAAGGAACCTTTGCAGGTCATCTTGTCCAAACTGCTGCTCACACGAAGCCAACTTTTTGCACAATGGGCACTCTATTATATCTCAATGGTAATGACAGGTATAATGTGAAAGAAAATACAGACGATGAAGACAAAAACAGTGAAATGCTGTATCGGCTTTGATTAGTATTACATACATTTTTGATATATATTTTCAAACAGGCACAAAAATTACTACATATCTTCCAACCCAAAATATTCTATGATTCTATATACCTGGTTGCTATCAGCAGGTAGCTACGTCAGGAAGACTAAGTACCATCCGATCACGTACAGCTCATACCAACATCAGTTTCTTTTTGTGAAGTGTAACTCATTGCACCAATGGTGCTTAAATGTTTGAAGACAATTTGAAGTTCTCATCGTTTGTGTATATGGTATCCCTTTTGTGATCAAGGCATCTTTTACTTTACAATTTTGATGAGATTACTCTTTAAGTGCCTAGAGAAAATGCTG
This sequence comes from Zapornia atra, assembly GCA_013400835.1. Lineage (NCBI taxonomy): Eukaryota > Metazoa > Chordata > Aves > Gruiformes > Rallidae > Zapornia > Zapornia atra. The sequence continues at coordinate 21,689 of VZTU01026363.1, forward strand.
CATCTTCAAGCTGATTTTATTCTTTAATTCCCAGAGCCAAAAGACAGACTTCCTCGATTAGACAACTTGACACTTGGGTGATACATGATTACATGGGTGCTTTTTCACAAGTCATTCAGTCACTCTGGTAGTAATATTACCCAGTCCAAGGCCCCCCTTCCAACAGTAGTTTCACCATTTGTGCCTGCCTATCTCAAACTCTCTACTACAATGGTTACCTACACTCTCAGGGATATTATAAACTTTGATTAACCCACTTATTCAAAGAACACTGAAGTCCTTTATAAAATGTGAAAACCAAATGTAACGCAATAGTAACTACAGCCATGTCAAATAAAATGGTCACTACCAGAGTGGCAGAATAAGGGAACTGTTGCTTTAGTTGTACTAATTCACATTAATTTACATCAAATAAGTATTCTTACAGAATAATCTAAACAACTAAAAGCATTAAAAAACCCCAAAAACCTCCTACCTGAGATGACAAGAGATTACAGTCAATGTGCAGTCCCTTCCCTGTCTTATGCCTCTGAAGTAAACCAGCCATGATTGCTCCATAAGCATACAACCCCGTAGCAAGATCTGTCATGGCTACTCCTGGTCTAACTGGCTCACCATCCTACAAAAAAGAACAAACACACACCAAAACAAAACAAGACAAACAAAAGCAAACAAAACAACAACAACAAAAAAGAAAACAGGAGAGACAAAACATTACTTTTTGTTATAGTATAGTCTACATAAAATTCATCTGAAAAAGTATTTACATTTCTGCATTGCAAACTGCAAAAAATAAGAGTATTTGAGTAAAAACTACCACTGAAAACCAGATATTCACACAANCTACCACTGAAAACCAGATATTCACACAATATCTACACAATTCCATAACTTCACGATGCTGCAGACTGCAAGTTGTGAATGATTTATTATGCTGCTTTTTGCCCTTATGACATAATGCAATATAATGCATAACTCACCAATGCAAAACGGAAAGAGATACTGTTAGAGACAAGAGAATCCAGTGAAAATGAAATTCATACCTAGAAATCAAA
>VZTU01026364.1:0-16574 GCA_013400835.1 Zapornia atra
GTCTCAGCCTTTTCCATAGGCTGCGGGGTGCCACCCACTCCACCATGGGTTTCTCCAGGGGCTGCAGGGGAATCCTTCTTTCCAGCACCTGGGGAACCTCCTCCCCCACCCCCTCCCCTGCCTTGGTGTCTGCACAGCTCGTTACAACTTCTCACTCCCTTCTGCAGTGGCAAAATGCAGCTGCTTGCAGGGTTTTTTTCTCCTATATGTAATTCCCAGAGGCTCTGTGACTATCACCGATTGGCTTGGCCTTGGTCAGCAGCAACTCTGGCCTTGAATTGGCCAATGTTTACTCTCTGGGGCCTGCTTTTAGCTGCTTTTTGCAGCAGCCATCTTGGCAGTCCCCCATTCTCTAACAGCACATAGCTATGCAAAACTGCAACAGAATTACACTGGCCAGATCATCCCACTCCCTAGTCTTGACTTGGGAAAGATCAGAGACTGCATGGAGCAAGAGTGCCATGCAATATAAGCTCCTTCCTTTTCACTTGCACAAGCCTGGTCATTGCTACAGGCAATGATTCATGCATTCATCCTTTATGCAATGATACTCTCTCATCTAATTGTCCCAAGAAAGGTATAATTTACCTGATTTTTTAGCAAAGACTTTGACACCATTTCCCACAGCATTCTCCTGAAGAAACTGGCTGCTCAGGGTTTGGATGGGTAATACTCTCTGCTGGGTAAAAGAACTGCTGGGTGCCAGGCCCAAAGACTTGTGAACAGAGTTAGTGGTCAGTCACAAGCAATGTTCCCCAGGGCTCAGTAATGGGCCCAGTTCTGTTTTGTATCTTTATCAATGTTCTGGACGAGGGGAAGGAGTGCACTCTTAGTAAGTTTTCAGATGACATCCAGTTGATGGGAGTGGTGATCTGCCTGAGGGTAGGAAGGCTCTACAGAGGCATCTGGACAGGCAGGATAGATTGACCAAGGCCAACTGTGTGAGGTTCAACAAGGCTCAGTGCTGGGTCTTGCACCTGGGTCACAACAACCCCACGCAACCGTTCAGGCTTGGGGATGAGTGCTGGTTGACAGCCTGCTAGGTGTGAGCTGGCAGTGTGCCCAGGTGGCCAAGAAGGCCAACAGCATCCTGGTTTGTATCCAAAATAGTGTGGCCAGCAGGACTAGGGAAGCCATCACCCCCCTTTCATTAAGTGAGGTCACACTTCAAATACTGTGTTCAGTTTGGGCGATTCACTACAAGAAGGACATTGAGGTGCTGGATTGTGTCCAAAGAAGGGCCACAAAGCTGGTGAAGAGAAAAAGTCTTGTGAGGAACAGCTTAGGGACCTGGGGTTGTTCAGGCTGAAGAAAATGAGGCTGAGGAGACACATTATACTCTACAACTACCTGAAAGGGGGTTGTAACAAGGAGGGTGTTGGTCTATTTTCCCAAGTATCAAATAATAGGGCAAGAGGAAAAGTTGTGTCAGGGGAAGTTTGCATTGGATACTAGGAAAAATTTCTTCATCAAAAGGGTTATCAAGCATTATAACAGGCAGCCCTGGGAAGTGGTTGAAGGCCACCTCTGGACTTATTTCAAAGATGCGGTTCTTAGGGACATGATTTAGTGATGGACTTGGCAATGCTAGGTTAACAGTTGGGCTCAATGATCTTAAAGGTCTTTTCCAATCTAAATGATTCTATGATTCTAGGAAAAATGGCTGGATTATGGGGACCTTTGTATTTAGTATAGCATTTAGCAGGCTTTGCATTCAAACAAAAAAATTGTACACTGTAATAGGAGAAGGTCTTTATGACACCTGAGAGTTTGGAGAAAACAGGTCCTACCTGCATCCTTAAGCATAAATTTATGAAAGTGTGTGCAATCCGCAGGAGTCACCTTCAAATTCCAGAAAGTTGCCAAGTTTTTAGAGCCCTGGCCAAGCATATCACTGCCAACTAATAAGGATATTGCTTCTCTACCAGTGAGTTCCGATAAAGTTGGTCTTTTGATTTTAATTCTCCTTTCTCAATAAACTGAAATGCCGGAAGCACTGTTCACATCTTCAAACTACAAGTTCCCCCTTTAATGCCTATTAAATTAATATTTTACAATATAATTCTAAGCAATACCATAAATGCCAATCAAAAAATTCAGGGAGCCGGACCCACACTTAAGTCAAACACTTAGCAACACTGTGCCTTTGTTTCATTCCCACTGGTGTGAATCATGGCCTTACCTGTAAACGTTCTGGCCTTTGTCACTCTTGGCCTCAGTCACTGTTACTGTCACTGTAATTTTGTCAGAGAATTATCCAGGTAGTGCAGAATGGGCAGGAATACTCAGCACAGCAGTGTAATCTTCCACATCATCCTAATACTGTCTGGCTTGGCTACCCTAAAGTACATAGCTGTAAGACAGGCAGAAGAGGAAATGTAATTTGTGAAGAATTATTAGAAGGCAGAGAGCCCCTAACAAGATGAGTAATTCAGAAGTCATGATACCAATTCTATTTCTCCCAGTAGTATCTTTGGCTGCTAATTGGTTTCTCTCTCCCTCCACCCCCACCCCCACCCCCCCCAACTTTTCTGTGTTCAAAGGGTTAACAGAAAGCCAGACTGAAGTGGCATGTTTTACCATGTCTTCTGCATGACTGATACTGCAATCGATCTGCAGCGGTTCATTTTCTCTCTGGAATCTCTGCCTACTGAGAACAAATACAAACACATGTGGAACCAATAGGAAGCAGACCAAGGGGTTTAAGAGCGTGTACCAACCTATGTCAGAAAGTTCTCACTTAACAGATGGGGCAATTAATAAAACAGTCAAGTGGTATGACTGCGTCAAGGTGCCTTTAAGTGCTAACAATCCTCTTTTGTCTTATTACTGTAGTGTACAGATGGATTCCAACTGAGAATAAGCACCGCATTGTGCCCATGTTTGCTGTCGTACAGTGTCACAGTATTTATAGGGTGCCAGGTGTCCAATGCCTTTTATTTTAAAGACAAATAGGAAACTGGTTCCCTCCCTTCTAATCCCCCCTGCTCTAGTATTTCAAGTGATGAAGTGATCACTAATCGGAGTAGAACTAAACTCTACAAGTAAATCAGCCTTTTTATCAATTTGTAAAGGAAGGATTTGCCATAAAACAATGCTAACACAATGCAGCCTCAGTTAACGTGCATCTTTACTGTATTGATCCTATGCAAGAAAGCACTTTATAGGGAAGTGCATACACTGCAGTGTGCCTCATTACAGCACGTGCAGATTCTCAGAATTAAATAATGGCTTTCACCTCTCTTGCTGAGTATGAAATATAAAATTATGGCTATTATGCATTTAAGATTTTTGAGGGACTTTTTACCAAGATCACTATTTTGGCTGTCCTGACTGAATTCCACTGTCCTCCTCTATGCCTATGTCACATCTTCACTCCCTTTTCCTTCTCTTCCTTTCTCTCTCTTTCTCTCCCATTACTGTTCTTCCCAACATTGCATACTGCAACTGGCACAGGAAAGCTCTCATTGTTGGAGATGGCTGTTCTCAGTTAAGCACAAACTACTTCTGACTCCTTTTAGATGAAAATGCTTTTAAAATGTTCTTATGCTCAAAAGAAAGTATAACTTTTTTTTTTATTTGTATCACCAAACTTTACTTTTCACTCCAGAACAGAAAGAGAGCAGCGAAGATGAGTCCTGATGATTTCCTCAGGACTGCTGACTTACAGACCTGCAATCACAACATGCTTCCAAGCTGCCAGCTCTTGCACAAGCAGGACACTAGGTTGGCATTCAGCAAGACTCTTGATGCACAGGCATTCTGCGGATACTTTGAATTTTACTTTGTCCCTATGTTTAAGCACTAAATGGAGGAGCAGTCTAGCAAAAAGACAACATTGCAAGATACTAGAGTGTTCTAGTTCTGATGTTGCATTGTGTAAGTATTTCTTTATCCCACCCTATCAGTTTTTCATATTGTGCTGCAATCTCTTTATCCAGTGAGTTGTGTGTCATTGTTATTATTACTGTTACTACACTTTTCACTTCAGACATATTCAGAAGAAACAGGAGACTGGTTTGTGTTTCAGAGCAAATAGCAAAGAGCATCCCTTCATCAGCTTTAGAAATATTCTGCGGATAATAAAGGTGGAAAAAGGAGGGAAGTCTATTTTTATATTTCTTTTTCCTTTATTTTATACATAACAATAGCATGGCCTCAAACTATTTTTCACTGTGGTGAGTAGGATCAAGTCCTGGCTATTATAAATGTAATGACACTGTCAAGTCATCAAAAATGGAGTTGCACCCGCCCTATTATGAAATCATTAAATTAAATGCCACTCACAGAGAAATATCTTCACTATGACCAACAACAACAACATGCAGTTTCTCCCACTGACATATGTTCCAATTTCAAATACAAGTTGCTGTTTGTTTTCTTTCACTTTTTTTATCTTCACTTAGCATACACACCAGCTAATTAGTTCACCAGGAGAAGAATCTCTTGATTACAGATATGACATTAAATTAAGGCTGGAGAACATTTGTTGGAAACCTGCATTTGATCAAAATGAACCAAAATGGCTGTAAATTCAAAGACAATTATTTATAATGAACTAATCGCAAATATTCATAAGCTTCAATCTGGAGCAAAAACTAAGTCTAAGGGGTAAGGTTTTAATCCCAGCAGGTAACTAAGCACCCAGTCTTTCAAGGCAGGAAGCTGGATTGTTGCATGCTGCATCCACAGCTCATAGTTGATATATCTGGCGTGGTACATGCTCACAGTCTGTGGGTTGAAGATGTCAGTCTCAAGGAAGTTGTTGGGTGCTCATTGCTAAAGTTAGTTTTGTTTTCATCACCTCTACAACTTTCTTGGTTTTATCTAAATGCATTCTTCATTAGTCTGGGTGATTCTTCCTGTAACACCATTGTTATGGTATATAGCAATCACAGTAGTGATGACATGCAATATTAGGTAGAAATCAACATCATGTAATTTAAGTCATCAGCTATTCTTACCCAAAATCAAATCCCCTTAAGGTATACATTGGACTTCCCCAATCACCCACTAAGTGCACCCAAGTCCTTGAGCAATACCAATCCAACAGGCAGGTTTGCCTTTGCCTGGAGCAAGAGTAACGCAGACTGTCTTCCCTAACATATATGCCAAGCCTCCCTATTTTTGTATTTTAGCCATCACACTCATTTACCTCAAACTTGAGACCATGTATAGACTACATCCCTTCCTTGATGGCCTGAGGTGTCACAGGCCCATCAAGCTACAAATAATTCAGCCTTATGTCCAGATCTGACCCACTTTGGTCTTAGCAGCCTAATCAGCAGGTTGTTTTCATGCTTCTCAATGGCCTGACTCCACAAACTGGCTCAATTCACCTCTGTCAACAGTTTCTACAAGTCATTGTGTAGGACTCTATACAGTAGCCTTCCATCTCTAATGCTTTTCCACAGTGCAACAGCACCTGTGTCAATGAACAGGACATATGACTTCCCATCTCTGATAGTTTATTGTATGGTGGGACTTCTTCAGGGTCTGCTGGTACTGGATGTCTCTCTCCATGGTGGTCCACTTACCAGTATGATGTCATCTTTGAAAGGATACCTTTCCCTCATGCCTTAGAAGAATCACCTCAAGAGGCCATGGGCTGGTTGCAGGGGTTGCCCATCACTGGAGTTTGAATGATTGCTATGCCTGTTACAGGGGATGATCTCTGTGTGCTATTCACCCTAGATGAGGACTGAATTCCATTCAGGAGCCCTAACAATAGAAATATGCTGGCCTGAATACCAAGGATGTTCTCAAGAGCAATTGCCATTATCCTGGAGAAGAAGGGGAAGGTGAGTGAAGGTGTCTCCCCCACATATTGGCACTCCAAGGAGAAAAATAAAAAGTATACTTACTAATAGATGAACCCATCACTGTTGCTCTGCTGCTGCCAAATACAGATTCAGCCACCTCTGAACACAGACACAAAACTGGTCTATCAATGATTTTATCATGGCATAGCCAGTAGTCCACTAAACAGCAGAGCAATAGCCTTAATGCAATTCTCTGAGGTGACAAACCACACGTAAAGGTTGACAACCAGTACTCGTGGCAAGTAAGGTGCTACATGACGCAACTCTCAGCACAGCTCTGAGAACAAATGAAACATCACTGTGAGCAGTGGACCAGTGATGATTAAACTAAGATACTGAATGATTATAAAAAAAAATTAACACTCTCTGGTAGGATCGGTCATTACCTCAACTCCTTTTGCCCCACAATGGGTCCCAAAAAGGACTGTCGTAGTTTAACCCCAGTCGGTAACTGAGCTCCACACAGCCGCTCACTCGTCACTCCCCCACCAACGGTATGGGTCAGACAGTCTACAGAACATTCTTTCCAATGTCTACCATATTGTGGCAACATACTAATGTCCAGCAATTTTCATAAAGCTTAACTGCTGGCTCTCAGCATTTTCTTCTACAACTTTCCACTTACCTATGCCATTTTGCAGCATAATAGCTCTTGTATGGCTGGTCAGATCCTCAGTATGGTAAAAGCATGTAACTCCAGAGAAAACCCCAGCCTACACCAGCACAAGTTCTGCTTTGCCTTGGGTCTATCACTGTAAAGCAACACCATTCTTATCCTCCTTGCTGCAGTCATTGTTGATATTAAGTAATTGCTGCTGCAAATGTGCCGTGTGGTATCATACAACAATTACAAGGCTGACATTATAAGCATCTTGTAGTTCAAGGGCCTTTCAGAGCAATAGAAACTTTCATAATTGAACAAATAATAAATTTACTGGTATCTTATTTCCCATCCCATGGTTAGTGGAAGCTTCACTACATTTCATAATCAATATGTTTATAGCAACCAGATGTAGAAGTCATAACATTCCTATTGCTTTTATACCACCAACAGTCAATGAATTCAGAACGAAACAGAACATAAAAGCAAGTGCTTCAGTTTTCCCCATGTCCTGTGCAGAAGTCCTTCAGAGACAAGATAGCTGATTCACAACTTCATCACCACACTCAGTCATCATTTGCATGTTTTGCAACCACTTTTTTTTTTTAAGCTCTAGCTGAAATTTCCCTCAGTGGTTTCAGAAGATTCTTCTGGGTCTCACAGGCAAGCGGGCATATTTCTAGACATGTCTACTGGGAAGAAATAAGAGTCAATTTGCTTTAGTGCAAACTCAACTTCCCAGATTTGACTATCCTTCCAATACAGTGTGATTCAGCAGTCCCCTCCTGAAAAGCCTTACCTGCTTGGCTGCTGTACAGATAGCTAAATTAGTTATCTGTTTGCCCACATAAATGTATAAAATTCATAAATTGCTTTAGTCTGCTTTTCGGGAAAAAGGCACCAGAGACAGCCAGAAGACGTTCATGTTGGAGGATTGCAGCTGCATAAAGAGCTCCCTCCATCTTAGGAACTTCCAGGACTCAGCGCAGCACTGAGAGATTTGGAGAGTGACTAGGGAGGAAACATTGCCCAGGCAGCTGGGGAACATGCTTGCTCAGCACACCCGCGCTGCAGCTTTGGCCAGCTGGACTTGTGTACAATGCCCCACAGAGATTAAAGCCAACCTTCTGCACAACACTCAGATAGCTCCAGTGGGACAAAAACACCTGGCTGCCTTGCAGTGTAGCTGTAACAGGCCAAATAAGCTGAAGGACTTCAGCCTTACCCGATGACAGTGAAATCAGATTGAGTCCAATGAAGATAACATAGCAACTAATGCCAGTACCAGGTACTAGAAATGAACCCCAATGGGCTGGGCATATATGGAAGGGTTCCATGCATACTAAAGCGTGGCTGATGCACGGCCTACCAGAAAGCAAATATGTGTATAATGCACCAGTTATCTTAAGCCCAGGTTAAGTATTACGCAATCACACCCTCCCCCCACTTACCGTTCAACACACTAATCTAACAGCAAATATTTTAATAAAGGGCTCCTTTGGTTTTGTATCATGCTATTGTTTTGGGAAAATAAGTTTATAGTTTTTGTAATGTCCATCTTCCCTTTCCCCAAACACACTATTTCCTGCCAATCACGCAGGAACATAGAGTGCCAGGCCCTTTGACAGGATGTTTGTTTGCTGCAGCCGCTAGCCAAGTTGCAAGTCTCAGCATTTACACTAAAAAACCAAGCATAAGAAAATGTCTTGAACAATTATTTTAACATTAATAGGTTTGTTTGTACTCTGAAACAGCAACAGATTATTCCCAAGTGAGGAAAAGTTGCTGGTGAACCCATAACCTTCAACAGTTTTCATATGCTACCAGTTCTGCAGAGCTGTATCAGACGACTTACAATGTTCTCTTAAACACAACTAAATATTTTCAGTATTGTTGCTAAAGTGACAGATAACCACCAGCATTCTCCAGGCTGAGAGGCCTAACGACTGTTTTGTCATTTTTTAAAAAAATTAAACTAAAATTGTCACCAGCGAGCATTCCATAGGCACACTTCTACTCTGATTACAGGATATCAGATATTTGTAATGCTGTGAGCTGTAGTAGGAAGGCTATCAGAAGGGCCTGCCATGAATCCCAGTATCTCGTCATGCATTTTCTACGTGCCACTCCACAGTCCGTTGTTAACCTGCCCTTGTATATTCTCCATGCCCAAACCAGCTGGGGCATGTTCGGATCCCTGTGGCAGAAGATCCTGAGTCACTTTACACAAAATGCTGGTAGCTTTACCTGTTTGGACAAAAGAAAGTAAGGATCTCAAGACAGATGAGATCCTGGCAACAGCTTAAGCAGTAGTTTGCATAGTGTTATTGTCCTGCATTAACTATAAAGCCACCCAGGAAGGAGGATTAATTCAGAAAATAACTAAAGGTACACACTGAGCACAGGATAGAGAATTAGTCTATTCAGAGGCTTATGTCTCTGTCAATCCATTCTTAAGTGTTAGAAAGTTTCTGGTTTTCCTCGCAATATTCTATGCCTCCTTGCATTTCACAGGTATTTTTTAGTGAGTATGTTCAGACTTGGTGCTATTTGTTTTCTCAGAAGGGATGAAAATAAAATAAACTACAACAGCCAAGGTAATGCATGAGCCACAGGTTCCTAAAGATATATTTCAGAATATATCCGTATTCAGTTTAAGGAATGAAAATGTTTCACTAAAGATCAATGTTGGGAGACACACACAGTGAAGTCAAGTAGCTGCACAACTCTGAGTGGTGGAACGTTTCCATTCCCAAAGGAGTACTTACCTGGTAGGCACTTTCATAGTCAGATTTCCAGCTTACATCTTTTCTCAAATTTGCTGCATTACTCCAGAAGAGTTTGTTATGCCTGGACTTGTGGGTAAGGCAAGAAAAAGCATTGTTTTTAATAAGCTTTCAGAGTGGGGCTTTCCTGAGCTATTGATTTGCACATACCTGGAATGGGCCAATAACTGAGCCCAAAGACATCAACAGCATATTTACCCCGTTGACTAAGGATAGTCAACCTCAACAGCTAGTGTTGATTGAGTTTTTTCTGCTATTGACTGACTAGTCATATTACTTCATAGAGATTTAATTCTGACTGAGCAGGAAAAATAATCTGTGTAAACAGAAACGTACCTGTGTCACAGTTTATCTAGCCAGCCTCCTCAGCAGTCTCTACTGTATCCTAATGGCCCAAGACAAGCACATATTAATTCTTCACAGCCTCTCTCTCTCTCTGCACGTCCAACATAAATGTCTGCTCTTTCATCCCAACAGCCTCAATGGACTGAAACCAAAGGGACCTCTCAAGTCCACGTGATGATTTGCAGCTTCTCCAAATAACTGTGCTAATCACATATATAGAAATTATCTATGCCATCAGTGAACCTTATAGAAATAAGGTCCTGCATTCAAGGACCTTGCAAAGACTCAGAAGAGGTAAAGTTCCTTTTTTTCTGCTAACAGTTTCCTGTTATGTCAGAGGGCATATTACTTTGTCTTCCTGGCTGTACCTAGACTGAGTATGTGTGCCATTACATATGCCACAGTCCTGTGTTCCCAGCTGGCAGAGCTGGGAACATGGTGAAAGTATTCCCTGGCTCTATTGTGCCCATACCTTACAGCAGAAATACAGACACAGAATAGTGCAACCCTGTTTCGAAGTTATTTCTGGAATATGGAGTTGGGACAATGTCATAGTAGACCTGGGACACACCTCTGCATGCACTAGCCTAGATATGTAATACAGTAATTGTTTCCTTCTGCATTTAAACTCTTTAGAGGTTTGGTTGATTTTTTTCCAGATAGTGGTGAACTGCAAGGCTTTGTAAACACAGGTTACGTATTTTCATAAAATACTTGTTCTGTCTGTACTCAGACATACCATAGATATAAAATGCTGAAGATAACATGCTCTTACTGTGCAGCCATGAAAGTCTCTACTCGAGATTAGAATGTGCTTTAGACCGATCACTTTCACTGTTCTGTGTAAAGACAGCCCTTCATATCAGCCATTCTCCCACAGCAAAGTCTGGAAAATAACGAACGCAGAAAGGACATGCAAAGAAAGACAATATAATCATATGAATAAACAAATCCAAGCTGCTTTGGGTAATAAGTGTTTGGGTTTGTTTCTGTTCACACTGTATTTTAGCACTTAGGAGCTGTGGTGACTACGTAAAACAGATCTATAAGNCGCCCTGCCAACCTTCCCCCGCCTTGTGGGTAACTATCCATGAATACTGTCACAAGACCTTGAGGAATTTTTTCATTCAAGACCCTAGAGGTTACTGACCATATTGTTCTACCCAGGCATGTTGAAGTGTGGATCCCAAAAACCGCATGGGAGAGGTATTTCTTCACAGCTGCAGGGAAAAATTATTTTCAGAACAAAAAGCATCAGAAATCATAACACAGGCTTTAGTTGGAGTTGAAAGGAAAGTGCAAGCAAAATGTAAACTGTGGGTCTGAAGTATGATTTTAAAAATATGTTCACACAGATATTCATATTGAAAATATTTTAATTTTCAGAATCAAGCAGTTGCAATTCTATTTCACAGACCTGCAAACAACAAAAGAAAAAGGGTGTGTTTGTTGGTCCTGGTTTTTTGGTTGTTTTTTTTTTTTTACATTAAGCAGCAGACTTCACCAATAGATGGAAAGAAAAGAGAAAAATGTACGGAAAAACTAGTGAAACCAGGGGTTAAGTGAATTTGGTTTTGTTCCTTATATAAGTTTTGGTGTTGTAAAATATGGCACGTTTTGTACTGTATGTTCCCTCAGAAAGCCAAACAGAAACTTGTCATCATGGTTTTGAGAGCACAAGGCCTCTCCTTTCTCATGTTTCAACTAAACAGTCTCCACTTGGGCTGAGGAACATATCATATATCATAAATCACTCTCTGATAGATATTTGGCAGCTACTCAGCACCCCAGGCTATGCAACCTACAGTATGGAACATTTTTTAAGGTGGAATCTAGATTTTGTAACTTAAAGACTTAATAGCATCTCAAAACATTCAAAACATTTTACTATTTCCTGGTACCAAAAAAAAAATAAAATTAGAAAGAGCCAAGAAAGCAGAATTCTCCATATGGTTTTAAGTTCTGAATAATGCATGCATATATACATACATACATACATACATACAATAAGCCATGCAACTGTAAACCTGCAGGGATTATTCAACAGAATTAAACCAAAAGATAGATTAAGGATCATGATTACAGCTAACCCTTATACCAATGAAACAGCAAAGAAGTACTGGAATCTATTTTTCATCTGTTAAAGATCTTAACTGTTTCATTGCCTTGGCAAACTAGGGGTATTAGGTACCCAAGCACATATAGTCCAGGCTCTGGTAGTTTTGGTAAGATTTCATCTGAAGTTTTTGATCCTGTCAATTATTTATGAAATGCAGTGTGTGTGCATAAGGCAGAGAGAGCACTGATGGGACAAATGGCATTGAGTACACAAATGGTGGTAATTAACCCCTTCGTCGCAGCGCGTCATTGATCAACTAGGGAAGGCATCCTTTATCACCCTTTCAGGGTGGCAGCAGCTGCTAGGAAATGTGTGTTGCTTGAAAAGGTTATGCAAGAGCTGCTTCCCTGAGTCTATGCAGCGTGTCGTGGGACACTTATGGGTTAACATTATGTTTTTGGGACGTGTTGCAGTGTTCTCAATGTACTTAGCCTGAGCAGTTCTTAGAAGGATGAAATGGAAACAGGAGGAATTGCAGAGCATGTGGTATGGGGGTTGGATTGGAAGAAACTGAGACACATGAGGAACAAAAGAAAGCTGCTGCACAAAATCCAGAGCAAGTTAAATTGAAATTAGGTATTTACTAAATGTTTTTGCAGAATGAAGTGTGAAGTTCTAGGGTTTTTTGGGGGTGTTTAAATTTATTTAAACTCTACTCTAATGAACATTTGAGACTGCAAATTAATTTACACTTAAAAATTGATTTTGCTTAAACTGGATTATATAATTTTTGTTTAATTTATGCAGTGCTTCTGCAAGGTTTTGTTGTGGGTTTTTTTTAAAGGAGACTATGAGAAATTATAACTCACACGCTGCTTTGCTGCAGTCATGCTATAAAACTACAGCATTTATGCTTAAATCCAAACTCTCCTTGATTATCAAATGTAAAATGGAGGGCAAAAATTCCAGAGCCTTCTAATCTTATAATTCTGAAAATTTAGGTAAACATTTTGCATATTAACCCCTCTCTGAAGTTCTCTAAAGCTAAGCCTATTAAAAATAACCAAAACCAAACCAAACCAAAAAAAACCCCACCAAAACTCTCTGAAATTTTATAAAGTTAAGCCTATAAAATTTGTCAGACAATACTACATTGCACATTTCTAAATGGTCAGTACAGTGAAATGGAGCAGAGATTTCTTCCTTGTTACTTGCATATTTGATAGTTTCACTTATCTGAATATCAACAGAGGACTCTGCAAAGTAGTTGATACCACTTCACATTACTGAAAACACATTTTCTCTGCTCTTTGTACAGACAGTTCTCTGAGTGGGCATGAGGCTTTTAAAACATAAAGAAATGGGAAGTCTTTACTACTTTTTGTCCTTGCTGCTGCTTCAATTCACAGTCTAAATGATTAACATCCTGTTTATATAGATGCATATGCCTACTCAGACATGCTACAATAACATGCTACAGAGGTCATATAGTGGTTTCTATTCTAACCTTCTCTTCCTGTATTTCTGGATTTCAATTTTTCACTTTTCACTCCAGAAAAAGACTGCAGAACATTACTGTCTTGGTCCATACCTGAAGGAGACTGCTGATTTATTATTCAGCATCCCCAAATGCTCTGCTATTGGGGACACAGGGTTTCCCTACAAAGCATTTCTTGTTGCATAAGTACATTGTGCATGTTTATAAATGATGTTGTACTTTCTGAGAACTAAGATAAGGTTAAAAAAAAGGTACAGTCCACAGATGTCCGTATGATTACAGTGAAGCTCCCACATTCCTGTTAACATTTTGTGAATGTGTATATTTGAAATTATATATTATAGTTGCGATATAGCCAAATAGACAGAGGTGTTGTGTGCAGTATTTAAACCAGATAGTCTGGCCCAAAACACCACATAAATCAACACAATTCTGTAGCTTGTGGAACAATCTGAACACACACCCCAAAAAGCTTTTTCTTTACCACCTTTTCAACAGCTACGGAAACCAATACAAGACTGGGAGGAGTAGCTGACACACCAGAAGGCTGTGCTTCCATTCAGGGAGGTCTGGACAGACTAGAGATTTGGGTGAAGAGGAATTAAATGAAGTCCAACAAGGGCAAGTGTAGGGTCCTACACCAAAGGGGGAACAACCCCACTTGCTAATACAGGTTAGAGGTTGACCTGTTGAGAAGCAGCAGAGAAGGACCTGAGAGTCCTGGTGGAGACCAAGTTAGGCATGAGCCAGCAATGTGTCATAATGGCCAAGAAAGCCAGTTGTGTCCTAGGGTACATGCATGGCCATCAGGTCAAGGGAGGTTATCCTTTCCTTCTCTACTCTGCCCTGGTGAGGCCACATCTGGAGTATTGTGTCCATTCTAGACTCCTCTGTTCAGGAAAGACGGGGGACTACTGGAGACAGTCTAATGGAGGGCTACAAGGATGATGAGGGCACTGGAGTATCTCTTGTACAAGGAAAGGCAAAGAGACAGCTAGGGCTGTTTAACTCGCAGAAGACAGAGAGGGCATCTTATCAACGCTGTCAATATTTAAAGGGTGGATGTCTAGAGGACAGGTCTGGTCTGTTTTCAGTGGTGATCAGTGATAGGACAATAGGTTGCAGAGTCTCCTCTGGAGATATTCAAAACCCACTTGGTTGCAATCATGTGCAACCTGCTGTAGGTGATCCTGCTTTAGCAGGGGGAGTGGACTAGATGATCTTCAAAGGTCCTTACCAACCCTTGCTGTTCTGTGATTCTGTGACTGCAAGAGCTCTGGCTACATTTTTTCTTTTGGGAAGAAAAAATATGAATGAATTGCTGCAAACTATTTAAGAAAGACTCGTATAATTGCATATGAAAAATCTATGTAGAAAACTACTAGAACTGAACCCCACCAAGGCTGATAGAACTTTTCTGATATTGGTCAGTGATGAAAGATGGCAATATTTTCATTGCTAGGCTTGCTGCCTCAGTCTCTCTAATGGCCCTTTATTTCTGCAAGCAGTTTGTCAAGTTGCTTGGAAGAAGGGACACCAAATGCAGAACTGACTGTATATTGGCAGACATCAGCAGACCAAAAGAGGGTATTAAATCATCCAAGAGATGAATCAGAGCACTATCCACAGACTAAAAATGACAAGCCACACTGTGATTGACAATTAGATTTTGAGCAATGCCAGCCTGTACTATAGTCTGGACATCTTACTATTCCATATTACATGGAATGAAGCTATGTATTTATTTTTATCTGACACACTATCTTTTTAGTAATTTTGCTAACAGTAAGTACAGTTGGACCACCACTGTTGGGCAGACTGCATACAAAATGAAGGCCCAACTTCACAGTTCTCTTCATGGCGTTTGAAACAAAACACTAGTAAATTATGTATTGATGGAAAGGAAAGGATAAGTGTGGAAACTTAAGGATGAAAACTGTTACAGTAAGTGAATCATGTACCCCAAGGGGCACTTACAGTTTGTTCTAACAATGCATATTGGATGTAAGAATAGAGAAATAAGCTCATACAACAAGCATTTCAAAATGTCTTGTTAGTATTAATGCAAAAGAAGCCTTGCTAAAATTTCAGGTGCTGCTTATATTATTTTACCAGTGGGAAAAAAAAATTAGAAAGCTAAACGAATCCCCACTACACCCAGTAGTACCACCAAACCCTTCTCTGTGAATGGGTTTAGCTACAAAACCAGATCTTTTTTCTCTCTTGGTAGATAACACTGACAAACTTAACTGAGTCAGACTGCAGCCTGACTGTGCAATGTATCAAACTTTGTTTTCCCCTGTCTTGAGTTAATACGGTGGGTAATCCAAAATGGGATGTAACTGGTCCTAGTCCTGGTGGCATCAAGACATTACCTGTCTTCTGAAGGAGACCTTTGCTGGGCTGAGGGTTTCAGGAGATATGTTACCTCACCTATTATTGCTCTCAACATGATTTCTGCAAACATTTGTTAAGAGCTGACCCATAAGTGAGCAGCAGAAGGAAGGTGCAACAGTAATGCATGACAGCCTCATATTAGTACTGGATCAGAATAAAAAAATAATAGCATGGGTTTATATCTACTTAAATATGTGTCTAAATCTGTATTGTGTCAACAAGGTTATACAAATTAACCTAGATTATGTTATTGTGAGAAATTAACTTTTCTTTTTAGATGCATTTTGGCTGTATTAAGTATTCACAGGGAAAATAGAATTATTGAACTGGAAACACCTAGGCATTTCTAGAATTGGGCAACTCTAGATCTCATTTTCATGTTTGTTCTTTTGTCTTAGATCTCATGTGCTAACTGCCACTGAAATTCAGTAAGGTGATTATCTAAGTCTGTAAGGCATCTTTGGTTGTTTTAGACTTGTTTTACTGAATAAATTATTAACTTTAAATTAATGATTCAGTTGTATCCTCTGCTTCAGTCTGAAACAGAGCAGAGCAAAAACATATCTTCCTAAGTTTTTCTTGAACGATTTTCACTCAAGGAAGCCTTTTGGGGCTGTTATTATTAACAGGGTAATAAAATAAAATTTACAGTACTTACTACAAAATAAATTGCAACTGTGATCTCTGATTTTTATGTAACTATCCTCATTTAGCTTTAATTCTTCCCTGCTTTTTTCCTAATGTAATGTCTATTTAGAAATATATTAAAAAATAACAATGAGAGAGAAGGGGATGTTTATTATCAAATAAGTTCATCAAATTGTTAGCCTTCTTTGCCGTCAGAAAAGTAGCCTTGATGACTAAAGTAGACATGATCTTTTGAGGGTGTCGCAATTTTGTGTAGCTGTGCTGCTGAGATGGCTGCTGCAAGCAGCAGCTAGAAGCTCTCTGCAGGCCCCAGAAAGTAAACATTGGCCAATTCAAGGCCAGAGCTGCTGCTTACCAGGGCCGAGCCAATAGGCGATGGTCACAGCGCCTCTGGGAATCACATGTAGGAGAAAAAAAA
>VZTU01026365.1:5336-47567 GCA_013400835.1 Zapornia atra
ACCCCCCTGCCACAGGCAGGGCCACCAACCTCCAGGCCTGGAGCTACACAAGGTTGCCCAGGGCCCCAGCCAACCTGGCCTTGAACACTTCCAGGGATGGGGCATCCACTACTTCTCTGGGCAGCCTGTTCCAGCCCCTCACCACTCTCTCTGTAAAGAGCTTCCCCCTAATATCTAATCTAACCCTTCCTTCCTTTAGCTTTAATCCATCCCCCTTGTCCTGCCATTGTCTCTCCTTTTAACAAGTTGAATCCCCTCCTGCTTTCCCCTGTCTTCTACCTGCCAGCCCAAACCATTGTCCTCTGCTCTTCGTTGTGGTGGTTTGTTGTGTTTTTAAGCCACTGTGGAGCGGGAGATGGAGCTGAGGCACAAGAACGAGATGCTGCGAGTGGAGGCGGAGGCGCGCGCCCGCGCCAAGGCCGAGCGGGAGAACGCGGACATCATTCGGGAGCAGATCCGCCTGAAGGCCGCTGAGCACCGCCAGACCGTGCTGGAGTCCCTCAAGTATGTGTGAGCCAGGGGAAGGGTGGGGGCTGCCTTGCTGCTTCTGCACACTCCTCATGTGTGGGACACTGTGCTGCCTGTTCCTCTGAGGAGTTAGTTTGTACGCTCTTCTACTCAGTTGCCCAGAGAGGGGGTGGGTGCCCCGTCCCTGGGGGTGTACAAGGCCAGGTTGGATGGGGCCCTGGGCAACCTTGTGTAGCTCCAGGCCTGGAGGTTGGTGGCCCTGCCTGTGGCAGGGGGGTTGGAGCTCTGTGATCCTTGGGGTCCCTTCCAACCCAGCCCATTCTATGATTCTATAGTAAAGAGAGACCTCTCCTTCCCTGGTCTTGCTCCATCATGATCTGAGCATATCCAAAGGGATTGTTTATAGATCTATGGATTTTACAGTTTCTCTAACAGATTGCTTCAAGCCTTCTTCACTAAGATTGAGGCTCAATGACTGAAAACTCTCAAGAGTTGGGGGTTGGAGCTCAATGATCCTTGAGATCCCTTCCAACCCAGACCATTCTATGTTTCTATGAAGAGTTCTTTCAGCTCCTGAACAGATTCCCCAAAGGCATCAAATTGTCTCCAGGGGGGTGAAGCTTTAGATTTCTAATTTGGTATAGTTAGGTCCTTTGAGATTTTGAATTGAAAAAGGCTGTGTCCAGAGCTGGGGCCCCCAGTACAAGAAAGATGTGGGGCTGTTGGAGAGGGGTCAGAGGAGCCANAAGGGAGCAGAGACACAGGAGGGAATCAGCTTGTTAAAGGGCAGAGACTGGCAGGACAAGGGGGCTGGAGTGAAGCTGAAGGAGGGAAGGGTTAGATTAGATACTAGGGGGAAGTTCTTTACAGAGAGAGTGGTGAGGGGCTGGAACAGGCTGCCCAGAGAGGGGGTGGGTGCCCCATCCCTGGGGGTGTTCAAGGCCAGGTTGGATGGGGCCCTGGGCAACCTTGTATAGCTCCAGGCCTGGAGGTTGGTGGCCCTGCCTGTGGCAGGGGGGGTTGGAGCTCTGTGACCCTTGGGGTCCCTTCCAACCCAGACCAGTTTGTGATTCTATGACAGTTCAGCACCAATAATGTATTTTAAAAAATTACATCATCTTAATGCTAAAAGCTTTTCTGGGTTTAATCCTGGCTCAGGTGAAGACATCAGGGGATTATAAATGTATTTGTCATGTTTGTTCATGTTTTGGTTCCCAAGCAAGCCCTCAGTTAGCCTTGACTGGTTCTGAAGATCATTATATAGTATAAAGTTACCTTGTAACTTGTTTCAATTCAGTCTTGGGAATCCTTTTCTCTTCTAAGTGCCTTGATGTTTGCTTACCACAGGACAGCTGGGATGCTCTTTGGGGAAGGATTCCGTGCTTTTGTAACAGACTGGGATAAAGTTACAGCCACGGTAAGATTCTGACCCCTACCGGCAACTCCCAGAAAAATCTGTCTGTAAATGTGTGTTAGCTCCTTGCTCTGACACATTTATAAACTGTAAACCATGAATTTAATACTCTGATTTGCAGTGCATTATGAAACCCTTAATGCTGCTTTTACAGGACCTCTGCCAGTGGTGGGTTTTGGGAACAGAGAGTTAATCCCCATTTTCCCCACCCCCAATTCCTTTTCTATGTTCACAGCTGACTTGCCAACTAGAAATGTCTTTTTAGGATATTAGGGAGTATAGTGGGGATGTGCAGTAGTTGACCTGTGGACACAAAAGGTGTTTGTTCCCTCTAAACCAGTGCTCTCAACATGTTTTTGATTGTGTAGCCCTTACAGTAAAGCTTCTGAGAACACTCCCCCCTGAAAATAGTAGGACAGCTGCACCACAAGAGTTTAGTTTGTTTAAATTATAATATTAAGATACATGATTGTAAGATCACAGAGAAATTCTTTGTTATTCCCCTTTTGCCTGCACTCTGCTTCTGAGCTGCAGCTTCTTCCCACTGAGTTAGCTGCCAAGAACTTGGCCTCCTCATGTCATCCTGGGTGATTAGCACCCTCAGCCCTCTGTGATCAGAGTCTGAGGGTACCAGTTGCATCTATAAAGGAGCCCTCCTGGTCTCTGGAACTTCAACACTGTGCAGGACAAGGTCTAAACTCACTTTGCTGCTTATCTCTCAGCTTTTAATCTAATTTTGATGTAGCCTGGAGAGCCCTTGGAGAACTGTTATGTGGGCCAAGCTGATTAAAAGCTGGGCCAGCATCTTATCACAGGACAAAAGAGCATGGCAGTGGCTTTTTATGGACATAAAGTTGTTTCTCAGTGTACTACCTACACCAAAACATTGCCCTGACAATGTATTTTTAGCAGCTTGGCTTGTTAAAACCAGACATCTTGCTTTAAGTCAGTCACCACCATCTGCTCCACCCTCTGGTTTTAGCCAGGCAGGCTGATACAAAAGGCACTTAGCTTGAATGTGCTGGGGAGAGCAGGAGAGGCTTTTAGGGGATCCTTTTGTCATCTGTGGGCTGTGCCTGGAACACCTGCAGTATTCAAGCCTTCTGCAGATTGGTGCTTGGTGCTTTTAGCTGCTTATTATCTTGAGCCAGACACTGGTTGCCTGCATTATAGTCATTTTTGCTCCTGATGAGCTCTTGGCCTGTGAATTTGGGACATTCAACTTTAAAAAAGTTCATATATTTTTGGAAATAAGACAGCTTGAACTCATATTTTCTGTTGCTTTGAAAAATGGTTATAAGGTAAGAATTAGCTGGTTATTTTAGGGTTGATCTAAATTAGCCCTGGATTTTCAGCCTGCCCTTCCTACTGGAAGGGCTGCTCTTTTCCTACCTACATGCAACCCCAAGGTTCTGTTTAAAAGTTTTTTGGGGGAGGTTGTTGGGTTTGTCATGGGGTTTGTTGGGGTTTTTTTTGAGGAATTAGCATTGCTTATCACTGTGAGGTTCATTCCTTTGTTAGGTATTTCATGTTACACAGCTAAGCACTATAATCAGACTGATTTGTGGAATGAGGTGGTTCTGTGAATGTGGGACTGCTGTTCCTGTTTTGATCCAAAGCTGTCAGTCTGAAGGCTGTAGTTCTCTCTATATTATAACATCAGCAAAGTCCAGCAGTCTGAAACACTCTGAATGGATCTCATGTATCAACTGCTGAAGCAGATGGTGTAAGTGTGTGTGAGACTGTTTGTCACAGTACCTTGTATTTAGAGGGAGGCTGCCAAAAATGTGGAGAGTCTTTTGTGATTTAAAATCCCTGTAAACTGACATGAATCAAGTGGGGGGGGGTCATCTATCTCCTCCTTTGCATCCCAGAACTCGTGGTTCTGAGCCATTCATGTTTCCATCCAAAGCAAAGGTGATGTCACACACTTAAGCAGAGAGAAACTGAACAGATGGTGTCTCATGGTTTATTGAACAATGCCATCCCTGTTGTCCTTGAGGCTTTTGACCTCATTCTGTGCTTGCAATAAAAGCCTGCTTGCTTTAAAAGCAGCTGCTTGCTCTTTTACCTCTGCCATGAGTTACTGGCATCGAGCTGTAAGCTGAGCACAACTGATGAGCTCCTCTCAGAACTGTGTGGAACAGTTGGCCTCTTCCCAAACACCTCTCAGTTTGAAAGTAACTCCCCTTGTTCCCTGGCAGGTGAATAGGACTTTGGGCAAATCAACTGACTGGTTTGCACATGTAAGAGCAGGTGGAACTGGAGGCTGGTCTTTGTGTGCTTTGTTTTGTGAAACTTTGACAGAAGTTGTGGGTGCTGTCAGTCTCTGCAGGTTAAGGACCCAGCTGTGTACATGTGAAGACTTCTGTGAAGTTTTCCCTTCAAATCCTGCCCTGAAATGTTAATTCTTGGCAACCTCCTGGAGTGGCTTTAGCATTGTCAGCACAGCTCCTTATCTGTTCTGACCACTAGCTACAGTGGGAAGAGCTGCCTGTGGGGCTCTTGGTTTCATATCAGCCAGCACAGTGCTGAACAGGCAGCACCCAGAAACCACAGAGGAGCCTGGAGTGTCTCTGCTTCACTGGCAAACTGATGGGAGCATCTTGTGTTCTGTGGTCCCTGAATGGACAGTGTCTAACACAGCCATGGTAATTCCTGTAGTGTTTTAGCTCTGAAGCTCCACTTGAGGACCTGTTCTGGTGTTGGGTCTGGCATGACTGTTCATTTTCAGCAGGTGTACCCTGGATAATCTTCCCCCTCCTGCCCCATTGTGTTACTGCCTTGGTGGCTTTGTCTTGGCATCTTTAATTCAGCGTACAGCGAGGAGCAGTCTGGCAGACAGACCCTGGTTGATGTGGGCTTATTCTTAACCCCCTGCACAGAATACCTGAAAAAACACCCCAACAAACCATGCCACTTTCCCAGTACCCCTCTGTTCATAACACTGGAAGAAAGCTTCAGTGCTTTGGGAGATACTGTGTTCTTGCAGGATGTACTCTTGATTTGTAGCAAAGCCTGATGGTTCTTTGTGTTAATACACCCTCTGCTCAGATCAAGGCCTGAAAAACCACATGCACTTTGAGCAGAGAGTGCATGCTTCTGGATACATGACTGCCATGCATTCCTTTTGCTTCCTCTGCCTTTCACCCTGCAAGATGCAAGAGCCCAGAACAGCCTGTGAATAGAGAGTGGGAGAGCTTGACTGTCTGAGCAGGGATAAAGCAGCACACAAATTAAACCCCCATTGGTCAGCATTTGCCCTGAATCTTAATTCCCCACCACAGGGCATGTCACACACAATAGCAGTGCCTTGCCAAGTGTTTTTCCTAATCCTCCCCTCTTCCCTTTGCAGGTGGCAGGCTTAACCCTGCTGGCAGTGGGGATTTATTCTGCCAAGAATGCCACAGCAGTAGTGGGGCGATACGTGGAAGCACGGCTGGGCAAACCTGCCCTGGTGAGAGAAACCTCACGTATTACTGTGCTGGAGGCACTGAAGCATCCTCTCAAGGTAAAGGCCACCTTTGGGTTTGTCTTGCCCTCAGACATGAGGTGCAAAATTCCTTTTGCAGCTTTGGGTTTGTCTTGCCCTCAGACATGAGGTGCAAAACTCCTTCTGCAGCTTTTGTGTCTGGCAAGGAGGCACTGAAGCATCTTCTCAAGGTAAAGGCCACCTTTGGGTTTGTCTTGCCCTCAGACTTGAGGTACAAAACTCCTTTTGCAGCTTTTGTGTCTGGGAAGGAGGCACTGAAGCATCCTTTCAAATTAAAGGCCACCTTTGGGTTTGTCTTGCCCTCAGACATGAGGTGCAAAAACTCCTTTTGCAGCTTTTGTGTCTGGCAAGGAGGCACTGAAGCATCCTCTCAAGGTAAAGTTTAGCTTTGGGTTTGTCTTGCCCTCAGACATGAGATGCAAAACTCCTTTTGCAGCTTTGGGTTTGTCTTGCCCTTAGACATGAGGTACAAAACTCCTTTTGCAGCTTTTGTGTCTGGCAAGGAGGCACTGAAGCATCTTCTCAAGGTAAAGGCCACCTTTGGGTTTGTCTTGCCCTCAGACTTGAGGTACAAAACTCCTTTTATAGCCTTTGTGTCTGGGAAGGAGGCACTGAAGCATCCTTTCAAATTAAAGGCCACCTTTGGGTTTGTCTTGCCCTCAGACATGAGGTGCAAAACTCCTTTTGCAGCTTTTGTGTCTGGCAAGGAGGCACTGAAGCATCCTCTCAAGGTAAAGGCCACCTTTGGGTTTGTCTTTCCCTCAGACATGAGGTGCAAAACTCCTTTTGCAGCTTTTGTGTCTGGCAAGGAGTTCTCCATGGGTCTCTGAATAAAGGTACTAGGTAAGAGATGGCATAGGTGGGCTGAGCTTGTTGATTTTATAACCTTTGGTCCAGATGAGTTGTCAAAACTGTGGTTCATTTCTGCATCTCAGTCTGATCTTGTCCTCTCTAGGTTGGTAAGCGTCTTACCAGCAAGGCTCAGGATGCCCTTGAAGGAGTTGTTCTCAGTGTGAGTACTCTGTTTTGCTGTCCTGGTCTGTGAAGGGTGACTTTGGAATCTAAATAAGAAGTGTTGTTTCCTTACCTACACTTCAAAAGCTGCATTTCCAATAATTCTGGAGTCATAGCACCCTTGGGGCACTGAGACCATAAATAAGCTCCTGTGTGTAGTGTGCCATGCATTAAATACTCTGGTAACCTTTCTTCCTCTGTATAAAGCAGTTGGAAGTCTTAGTTCAGTCCTTGCCCTGCTCCAGTTTTTCTGTAGTCACCATGTAACTACATGGAGTTCCACTTGTCTCATCTGTTAAGGGTTACTTGAACCTAGAGCTTGTTGTAGGCCAAAAAGCTGGAGAAGTGTAGATGTTTTCCCACCTTGTGAATGGTTCTTAAGTTCTGTATATTTGCTTCTGAGTTTGATTCCTGGATATTAAGCAAATTTAAGTGCTTCTTGAGGCTGCTGAGAGAAAATACTGCTGCAGAAATGGCTTTCTGCCAGTACCTCTGCACATGGAGAGGTGAGTGTGAACATGCCATGGTCTAGTGTTGGACCTGGTAGGGCTGGATAGGGGGTTGGACTCAATGATCTTGAAGGTCTTTTCCAACTGGAACCATTCTGTGATGCTTCAATGATTCTGTGACTGTTTATGACTTGATACTGCAAAGAGTTGCTTGTGTGTTCATAGAATCATAGAATCCCAGACTGGTCTGGATTGGAAGGGACCCCAAGGGTCACAGAGCTCCAACCCCCTGCCACAGGCAGGGACACCAACCTCCAGGCCTGGAGCTACACAAGGTTGCCCAGGGCCCCATCCAACCTGGCCTTGAACACCCCCAGGGACGGGGCACCCACCCCCTCTCTGGGTGTTGACTTATCCCTCCCAGTGCATCCAGTAGGAAGTGGATACTGGGTGTTAGCAGTTCTTGGAGCAGTTACTGCACTGCTTCCCACACAGCTGCTTTTTATTGTAAAAGAACAGTAGGCAGGTGGAGAGAAGTTTGAGTAAACCCTGACTGAAGGGGAATCACCCTGGTCTGAAGCTTTAAGAAGCTGAAGTTAGGGCTTAGAAGCTTGAAACTCAGAGTGCTGCCTACTTGCTGGGACTGCTCTGTGAAGCTGATAGATACAAGCCCCTTGGTACTTTCTGTTGTCTTAAGTTTAACCCTTTTCTTGCAGCCACAGTTAGAAGCACGTGTGAGAGACATTGCCATAGCAACAAGAAATACAAAAAAGAACAAAAGTCTGTACAGGAATATTCTCATGTATGGTCCCCCTGGCACTGGAAAGACACTCTTTGCCAAGGTAAAACTCTGCCAAGGTTCTGACAACCTGTGTCAGGGTCTAAGCACCCTCTGGAGTCTAAAGTCTGTTGCTGTAGTACTGCATAAACTTTGTGTGTTCTTGTGTGTCTGGTGGGGAGGCAGGGAAGGACATCAGCCTGCTTCAACTCTAAATTACTGCAATCACTTGGATTCTAGTGCTGAGTGTAGGCAGAAGAGCCCTTCCATCTGGGAGAGGTTCTTGATGACTGTGACTTGTGAAATGGCAACACCAGCCTGCCATCCCATTTCCACCTCTCTTAATTTCATGCACTTATCAAAATAGGGCCTTTCCTGCTGTCACTTACTAATCCCAGAGCAGAAAAAGAGATGGGTAGGGTGTCATGGGGTGTGTGTGCTACCAGGGTGGATTTTGTGGGCATCTTTCATTCCCATTCAGATCAGCACTGCAAGCTGCCCCATAGTGACTAAAGAAGTAGCCTCTCCTCTAAGAGCACACTTAACCCTCTGCAAATCATCATGCTGATAAAACTAAGCTATTTTGACTTCTCACCTCATCTTCTGTGGACTTGCAAGGAAAGGGGAGTGCTGAACTCACTCCTCTCTGCTTCCTTCCAGAAACTAGCTGTGCACTCAGGCATGGATTATGCCATCATGACGGGTGGTGATGTTGCCCCCATGGGGCGGGAAGGAGTTACTGCCATGCACAAACTCTTCGACTGGGCCAACACCAGCAGGAGAGGGTAAGTAGAGGTTCCTCTGAATCCTGAATTTGATTTCCTGCTTAAAGAAACCCACCACAGTGACTCAGTTCAGACTCCTAATCTCTATACTTACTGCCTGGTAGTCTTGCACAGGTGAGGTGATGCTCACCAGGCATGCCACCTCAAGTTTTCCTAGGATGGATGACTTCTCCTGAAAAATATTTGAAAGGCTGAAAGCTTTTGCTTTTCTGCTCCCTCAAACCCTGCTCACTTAATGTGGATTCTCCAGCTCAGTCACAGCTTGACTCTTCACTGATCTCACTGGGCAGGTGGAGAGATACTGCTCACTTGAAGGCTGGGACTCATGCCTTTCAGAGTGATTAGCTGTTTGACAACAGTTAGAGGACTCTGCAAAGGTGCAACCAGGAGTTTACACACTAGATATTACATTCATTGTTGCAATCACCTATATTTTAAACTATAGTAGTGTTTGGGTCTGGCTTCTGGTTCATTCCTGAGTGTCAAGCAGAAGCAGCAAATTAAAGAAGTAGAAGATGCTGAGGGGGACACAGTCTGAAGGCATTGATGTTGGGTGTAAAAGTCACAAACTGCTGTGCTTTTTCAGTCACCTTTAGAAGCAAACTGTGACCCACAGAAAAGCATTCCTGTTGATGTTAAATCTCAGCTGCCTGGGTTTGTATGAGTATGTGGGTAATTTGTTCACACTAGTGTAAATGGATTTTTGCAGTCTAGAGGTGGCTGAGACGTTGCTTGTCCAGCCAGGATATTAAAATTCAATAGAGAACTTGCAGTGGGTGTCAGTTTGGGGTTTTTGTACTGATTTGATTGCAGGTCTTCTGTAAATGTGGCTAACCAGTGATTTATGTGTTCTCAGATTGCTTTAGATGGACATTATCTTGCAGTGTCTGTTTTAATCCTTGTTGCATTCATCATCTAAATGTTTCTATTTCCCCTTTTAAAAAAAAAAAACCCAAACACAAAAACCTGCAGAATAAATGTCCTAAGGATTTAAAATCTCTAAGAGGAGCTATAGAGGGAAAGGTATAAGGATTCAAGTGAGCCTTGAGAAGGAAGCTGGAAGGATACTCTGACTGGAGGAAGACTGCTGGGTGTTTCCACTAAAGAATTCCCATTCACAGTGCTGCCCAGGTCTGAGTTTATTCTCCATCCTGATTAAAACCTGTGCATTTGAGCTTCATACACTCCAGATAGCCATCTTAAAGTCCTGCTCAAAGCTTACATGCCTCCATACAGATCACTATTCTAACCTCCAGTAACATTGAAGTATTTAAGCAGATTTTACTCTGGACATCCAACAACATCAGCTGTTAGCACTGTGTTGCCTTTATTTAGCTGGAAGCTGTGATGGTAGAAGACACTTCTCTGAAGAGACTGTAGCTGAGAGTATTTTCAGAAAAAAAACCCCATGGTTGAGTAAAAGATGTTGATAGGCCCTGAAATGCCTTAAAAGAAAGCTGGTTTTGAAGCTAGGCAAGAAGGTAATACAAGCTGTGACAGCTTTATGAGCATCGTGGTTGTGTTTATTGATAAACAGCTTTATATGCTTTGTCTCAGGGGAAGAGCTCTACCCCTTGGGTTATAAGTGAATTTATTTTTGTGAATTATTCATTGACTTTATTAATTCACTTCTCCACAGGTAGTAAAACCATTCTGTTATTGCTAGTGTGGCTTGGAAAGGAAAAATCCCTACAAAGCAAAATGCAGGGGAGAACTCTGGTTTCAGGTTTTCAGAGTGCTACAAGGTTAGACTAGCAGGAAGATGCCATTGTCCTTAAGATTCTCATGTATCTGTCCTGCACCCTTGTGCACATTTCTCTACATAGGAGAGATCTGGAGTCAGATGTATGGCCTGAGGTGCCTTCAGCTTTCTCTGCATACACTTGGCCCACCCCAAAGTGATGGAAGTGTTGCTGGAGCTTACCTTAGAAATGAGTGTGTGTGTGTGTGTGTAATCCTTTGGGTTTACACCTGCTCACAGTTAGGGGTGCCTGGTAGTGGGACAGGAGAATCCTTGAGCTGTTTGAGCCTCACTTACCTGTCTCCTGTTACTGTGTAGTGCTTTCCTTTTGCAGCCTCTTGCTCTTCGTGGACGAAGCGGATGCGTTTCTGAGGAAGAGGGCAACAGTGAGTACTTTATTGTCTGTTACCTGTGTGCTGCAGTCAGTGAGCCAACAGCTGCCTCCTTTAACCTGGCTAGCTAGCTTCAACAGGCAGAAGATTAAAGCTGGCAGGTGCCTCACCCCTCACCTGAGTGATGCAGGGACAAGGACTTGGTGTCTTGCAGCAGGATGGAAAGAGCATCTCCAGACTGACTTGAGAACTTCTCCTGCAAACGATGGGTGACAGCATAGAATCATAGAATCACAGACTGGTCTGGGTTGGAAGGGACCCCAAGGGTCACAGAGCTCCAACCCCCCTGCCACAGGCAGGGACACCAACCTCAGGCCTGGATCCTCACAAGGTTGCCATCCAACCTGGCCTTGAACACTTCCAGGGACGGGGCACCCACCCCCTCTCTGGGCAGCCTGTTCCAGCCCCTCACCATCTTTGTGGAGGTTTTTCAGGTGACTGGGCAGTAGGAAAGAAAGAGGCACATTTTGAAAAGGAGAGAAGGCTGTTTCCCCTGCAGGGCTTGGTTTTTGTCCCATCAGATACTAACCTTGGGAGGTTTTCCTAACAGAACTGCATTGCACTATCTTAACAATGCTTTTTTAATGTGCAACCTTTTTTTTCTGGGCATAGAAATTGATCCTTTTCCCCAAAGTATTCCAGTGCTTTGGATTCTGCTGTAATGCAAATATTTGACAAGAACAGAACTTAGTTTGTCACTGATGCTTTGTAAAGCTCTGACCTGTCTTAGGTCCCCAAGCACTTGACCTTCCTTTTGCATTTCATCTTTGCAGGAGAAAATCAGTGAAGATCTCAGAGCAACTTTAAATGCATTCCTGCACAGAACAGGGCAGCACAGCAACAAGTAAGTGTCCAGTTTCAGCCCTTACAGCAGTTGAAAGCTTGTAAAGGGTCTGTGGTGTGCAAATCAAAGTTGGAAGTGTTTGATCTGTGCTACTAAGGACCTGAAAAAAGTCTGCCTAGAATATCCCCTTCTCAGTTTATATGCTGAATGTAGCTTGCTCCTCCTTCATCTTTCCCTGGGACCTGGAAATTGGAACTCAGAAGGGCTGTACACAGGGCAGAGATTGGTGCTGGTCAACAGGGGCTGTGTTTGGCCCACCTTAGCAAATGTGCAAAAGAGATCTTGAACTGCCTTTCAGGACAGCCCTTCCCCTGCACATGGTATGTTCCCTTTCAGATGTCCTCAGCACTGTGTGTGGCTCCCTTCCAGCACTGTAGGGAGATTCTTTCCTGAAACAGGGGGGTGGTATTTGAACATCTTGATTGTCTTAATGAGTACATTCTCTTTCTTGATCAGTTACTGTTGTTTAAACAGTATTTGGCCCGTGACTGGCAGTATCATAGATGAGAATGCAGGGTTGGTACTGGCTGTGTGCTTCATAATCTCTTCAGAATACTTCAGCCACTGCCTGTTTGAGCTGCCATTCCTCTCTGGTGCCTTGGTGGCCTCTTCCTGTGCTGTGCATGTGTGCAGCAGGAGTGGATTTGAAACTTTGAGGCAGAGGAGTTTAAATCTGACCTCGTTTCTCTTGCACGAGCTGCCTGCTCAAGGGGTGTGTGTGGTGTGTGTGTGTACCATTGAGACAGCCACAGGAATCCCAGAGCAGTTTCCTTTGTGGCTGCTGTTTTGCTAAACACAGATGATGGCAGGGCTGAATTGACAGGGGGGTGTGTGTGTGTGTGTGTGAATTCTCATTGCCAATCCATTGGTGCTCACTGCATCACCTTAACGTTAGCTTCCTGCAGAGCACTGCTGAGCTTAACAAGAGCCATTTCCTGGCTATCATCATAGCAAGAGGTGACCTTTCCTCCACTTTTTTCAAATAATTTTTGATTTATTTTTTTAATGTATGTCTAGGAACTTTACTTGCTTGTTAAACTTCACTTTCCAAGGTGAAAACTGTCATTACTCTGAGCTCCCCTGTGATCTCTAGAAACATCTTTTGCCCTGTGCCTGCAAAGATGATAAAGGTGTTTAGGTGGAACTGCAGAACTTTTAAGAATAATAGGGAGTATGTTTTAGTTTTAGAGAGTTCCCTCTTTGTCTAGGAAGTGGTCCTTCTCTGACTGGTAGTGACTAATGGCTATGGGTCTAGTGGTTAGACCAGTTTTTGACCTGATTTAGAATTGCACTGCCAGGCAGTGGCTGGCAGGGGGTGGTAAGGGGACAGTTCTTTCCCCTGATGTCAAATTGCCTTAGCAGAGCCCTGGGCATGCTTGGGTGGTGGTGGTGGTGGGTGCTGTGCCTCCACTCAGAACAGTTCAGCCCTCATTTTGTCAGGTGCTGAATTTAAACCTTAATTTAACCTCTGAGCCATTCCAGGACACTGAACATGCCCTCAGCATTTGTTCACCTCTCTTGGCCTCTACACAGTGAGGAGTCCTGTATCCATAAAGGAGAGTCCACCTGAATAAGCCTGATAGTGTGTGTGTGTAAATCTAGCTGCTCTGGTGAGACCCTGAGGACTACTGTCACCTTACCAGTGACTTTTCACCAACATTAAGCATTTCACCAGCACGAAGTATTGTGAGTTGCTGGTTTTAGCTTCCCAGAGAGCTTTCTGCATCTTCTTCCTGATTTTTGCCTGCATCTCTTGCTCATTTGTATCATTTTCACCACAGGAATGGGCAGGGCCTGGATGTGAGGTGGTGTGTCAAGCCTTTATCCAAGCTGTGTTTCTGCAGGGATTTGGGGGGAACCCTTGTTGGTAGAAAAGGATCAGTTTCATGCCTGTGTGGCTCTAAAGTTGGCAAAATTGTCTTCAGAAATGACAGCAAAGAGCACAACCCCCTGTAGACTAGGATTTAAATAGGCTGTGAGAACATCAATATTCCAATAGCTGAGGTTAAAAGCCCTTTTCAAATTAGAATGCATTATTAAGCTGGTAACATCAATTAAAGCAGAATTGGCATGGGGAGGAAGTGTTGCTACAAATCAAAAGCAAGGGCTTCTGGCTTCAAAGTGGAGGAGGAGAGTCAAGACCTGGAAGCTGGCACATCTGTCCCATCCCCTTATTCCCATGGGATGAGTCCATCCAATGCTTTGTGCCTCTGAGCTGGCAGAGTGGTGCTGTTGGCTTTCAGTTTGGCATCCATTCATCCCTTCAGAGCAGGACTGAGCCCCCTTGTGATTCTAGGGTGCACTTAGCACCTTGAAGTCAGTTCCCAAACTGGGAATTTAACTGGAGATACCTATGTGCTGGAGAACATCTCTCTGTGTTGTGCAGCCTTGTTCCAAGGTTTCAGATTTAGAGGTCTCTGGGAGGCTGGACTCCTGCTAAATGTGATGCTCCTAACTTGAGGGAGGTTGTGGGTACAGCAATGCATCAGGCTTCTCTGGCAGGGACAGACTGGGGAGGGCTGAGCACAGTTAGATGTATTTCAGTTCTAAATTGCTGAAGCTGCACCTGCCTTTTAGTATGTCCCTTGAGATGCTGTTTCTAAGGAATATTCAGACCTGTCAGATGATCACAGAATCATAGAATGGGCTGGGTTGGAAGGGACCCCAGGGATCACAGAGCTCCAACCCCCCTGCCACAGGCAGGGCCACCATCCTCCAGGCCTGGAGCTACACAAGGTTGCCCAGGGCCCCATCCAACCTGGCCTTGAACCCCCCCAGGGATGGGGCACCCACCCCCTCTCTGGGCAGCCTGTTCCCGCCCCTCACCACTCTCTCTGTAAAAAACTTCCCCCTAATATCTAATCTACCCCTTCCTGCCTTTAGTTTTAATCCATCCCCCTTGTCCTGCCATTGTCTCTCCTTTTAAAAAGTTGAATCCCCTCCTGCTTATCAGCTCCCTTCAGGGACTGGCAGGCTGCAGTGAGGTCCCCCCACAGCCTTCTCTTCTCCAGGCTGACCCAGCCCAGCTCCCTCAGCCTCTCTTTGTAGGGCAGCTGCTCCAGCCCTCTGAGCATCTTCATGGCTCCTCTGACCCCTCTCCAACAGTCCCACATCTCCCTTGTATTGGGGGCCCCAGCTCTGATGAAACATCTTTGATACTGGCCATGGCAGTTCCCCATGTTCAACCTGGTTCATTGATCTTTATTTTTATGGAGTTTTCAGTCTTTCCTCTGGTGTTTTTTTTTTTAATATACTTCCAGGTTTATGCTGGTTTTAGCAAGCAACCAGCCTGAGCAATTTGACTGGGCTATCAATGACAGAATAGATGAAATGGTGAACTTTGATCTGCCCCAGCTGGAGGAACGGGAGCGCCTTGTGAGGATGTATTTTGATAGGCATGTCTTGAAGCCAGCCACAGAGGGCAAACAGTGAGTATCCATGCAGAACTCTCCCACCCTGTAGGATTCTCTTTCTTGGATTGTTTTTCTTCAGCTCCTTTTCTGTGTGTTCTGTCACACTGTCTATAAAACCACTTGAAACCAGTAGTAGAGATAAGAGTTGGAGAGAGACCTCCTGTTATGGGATGAGGTGTCATCCTAGAAATGGGTTCTTGTGCCCTTAAAATTTAGGAGACCACCTTCTGCACCAGAAGCAATAATGCAAGCAGGAACACTGTTGGAACCCCTCATATCCAAGCACTTGTCTTGGTCTGATTTGTCTCTTAAATCAAGCAAAGTGCCTTGTTGCCTTGTGTGCTGTGCAGTCCTGCACTTTTTTGGTCTTAACCCAGGTACACACTTTTCTTTGTGCCATAGAATGGGGCTTTGTGGGCCCAGGAGAAGAGCCACTGTACTTAGGCTGGATCTTTCTACAGATTGCTCTTTACAAAGCCTTCCTCTGATTGCTCACCCTCCTGTGCTGTCCTGTGACTGATGTGTCCTGACATCTAAACTAAGCCTTGGTTTTCCTCTCTGTAGGCGGTTGAAGCTGGCCCAGTTTGACTATGGGAAAAAGTGCTCAGAGATTGCCAGGTTGACAGAGGGCATGTCTGGCAGAGAGATCTCTCAGCTTGCTGTGGCATGGCAGGTAAGTAGGGCTTTAATCACCAGGCTTGGTTTGCTTTCCCTTCCTGGAAGGTTTGTGTGTTTGATGGTGGCGTCTCAGGTCTTGTCAGGCTTTGGATGTTTCCTTATGGCCATATGGTAGCACTAGAATGCTGCTGGCTCTAGGGTGGGCACAGTCTGTCAGCCTAATTCCTCATCACATAAAAAGGAACAGTTTTTATAATCACTCAGGAGAAAACTTCCTTACTGTAAGTAAGCAAGTGACATCTGAATGGGTTTGGGCAAATCATACTGGCCATTACTCATGTTCCAGCCCAACAAGCCACGTAGAGGAGATGCCTCATGAAGTGATCTGTGGGTATGACAGTGTAGGGACACTAAAACTGGAAAATGCAGCTGGAAAGACTAGGCACTTCTCCATGCACAGTCCTACATGGAAATAAGAACTGCAGTCACTTGTTCAAGTGCTCAACAACATTAAGCACTTTTTTTCCATCAGTTGTTCGCCCTGTTTTGTCACAGTACCAGTTTCTTAGTGGGTTGTGTATTTTTATAAACTAACCCACAAATATCAAGGAATATGCCCCAGACTGTATGTCAGCTTACTGATGTCAGCTTCCTTTCAGGTATTGTAAAAACACAGGCTTCATTGCTGACACAGGGGGACATGGCCAGCCTCTTCTCAGTGTCTGTGGGGACAGGACAAGGGGTGATGGCCTCAAGTTGGAGCACAAGGAGTTCCACACCAACATGAGGAAGAACTTTTTCCCAGTGAGGGCGAGGGAGCCCTGGGACAGGCTGCCCAGGGGGGTGTGGAGTCTCCTTCTCTGGAGATATTCCAGCCCCATCTGGATGCTGACCTGTGTGCCCTGTCCTAGGGACCCTGCTTTGGCAGGGGGGTTGGACCCCATGAGCTCTGGAGCTCCCTTCCAACCCCTGTGACTCTGATTATTCATTTAGTTAGGCAGTTCACAAACATTTTACAAAGTCTGTGCATTTCATTACTCCTCCTCCCACCTCTTAAGGTACAGAAAGTACTTATCCTTTCTAATCTGTTTAGCTGTGGTAGCCATGAGCTGAGGTCCAAAGCAGCCATTTGAGTGCTCTTAGTCCTTATTTTCCTTTGTATATTTAACATGCAGCTGGGTAATTTTACAGTGTGAACTCTGTATCATGGAAACATGCTGCAAAATGTGTGCTGCCACCTGAAAATTTATATAAAGCTTTATTTGGTTTTCATTTCTTTCTGTTCCCTCACTACCTGAAAACAAACCAGATCACTGCTGTTACCAGCTCAGTCAAGAAGCTCAGTGAGATGCTTGACAAGTATTTGAGGATCAGAGAGAAACTAGTGTGTATTGATGGATTTTAGGTGGATTGCCAGGCTGTCCAATTAGGATTTAGTCAAACACCATTCTGAAGAGCTGACAGCTTGAAGGAAAGACCACAATCTTGGCCCGTTCTGCCTTCTACAATAGATCATGGCTTCACTTCTTCCAAGCCTAGCTCTGCCTTTTGTGGCCTTCTGATTTGAAACCCTGGATAAAGGCAAGGGGTGTTTGTCTTAAACTGAGTGCTGGTGATGTGGGAGAGAAAGCAGACCACTAATTGTCATAAAATACCTCTATTTCTCTTTGATTTAGAAGAGGCCACCCCCCCCTTACCTGTGTCTGTGACAGGCTTTGCTGCCAGGCATTTCCTGTAATAAGAAGGTGTGATAAATGAGTCTCACTTTTTATCAGCTTTGCTTTTTATCACCTCTTATTTCCCAGCTTGTCCTTACTCCCTGGGAATGACCTCAGCTCTTATCATTTATCCTTTAAGTGATCTTGAAGGAAAGGAAAGGTGAAGGTGACTTAATTCCTTCCTGTGCTGCCCTGATTGCTTTTTAAAATGAACCTCAGAGCAGCAGAACTATTAACAGGGTCCCATGGAAAACTGCAGCAGGGGGTGTTATGTTCCCCTCTGCTGCCATAAAGTAGTCAAAGAGATGCAGAAGAGGGTGGGCACAAAGAGCTGGATTGTTTTGATGTAGAAGCTTCAAGAAGCTTCATCTGTGTCAGAATGGAAGTTGGGAGTGTTCTGGAACAGGGACTTTATCTCTTAGCCCTTGTTGATCAAGAAAGGAAGTGTGATGTGTCATGGGTCAGTGTTAAAATAGCACAGGCTTTTTGCAGCTGGCAGGTCTGTGAAGGCATCCAGAAAGAGGTTGGTTTGTCCTGAATGCTCAGGAGCTGCCTGCCAGGGCTGCTGTTGATCCTAAGCACTGCCTTGGGTTCTTTATCAGTCCCTGGGTGAAGGAATTTGGAGCTATAAGTGACTAAAGCTCGTTAAGCCTTTGGTTTTGCCTGTGTAAAGTGTGATGGGTATGGCACTTCAGGAGCTGTGGCTAACAGCCTCTGTAAGCAGGGGTGTTAAGTACTCTTAGCCCAAGTTGATCTCCTGAAGGGTATTGGGATTTTGGGGCCTGGGTCAGTGCTAGCAGGGAGCTCGTTATGAGGGGGCTTTGTAGCTGAGAACAATGCTGTCTCCTAGCAGGGAAGGATTATGGCTGTGGTTTGACAGGCATGTGTGGCAGAGGCAGCCCTGCCTGGTGCCTGCCTTGCTGCCATCCTTTCACTGTGCTCCATGGCCTGGCTGGATGTGCCCTGAGCTGGGTCAGGGTGCTGATCCGAACTGGAAATAGCTGGGCAAGGCCAGGGAGCTGCATAGCTACACTGCTGCCCTGGCTCATCAGGGTGGGGGTGGGATTGGGTAGGGGCTCTGTGAACCAGCATAACTGGCTCAAAGTGTTTGCCAGGCTTTCCCTGGCTGGGGGCAGCAGCTGTAAGGTGGCTCCATGCTAGAGATACGACTGTTAACTCTTGAGCTCTTGGCCTTTTAAACTCCTGTGTGGCTAACTTTGTGGTTGAAGATGCTGCATGCTGAAGATCACTGATGTGGGCAATAACCTGATGCCAGCAGCACCTCTGTGAGTGCACACTTGAGTTTTTATCAGTTTTGAGAACTGGTACATAGTGCTACAGTAATCACAGACTGGTCTGGGTTGGAAGGGACCCCAGTGATCACAGAGCTCCGACCCCCCTGCCACAGGCAGGGCCACCAACCTCAGGCCTGGAGCTACACAAGGTTGCTCAGGGCCCCATCCAAGCTGGCCTTGGATGTGGGGAGCTCTAAGGAAGCTGCAGAAGGATTTAAGCATTTAGGGAGCCTCTTACTGTGACTAGTTAAGGTGAATGTCTGGACTTGGCACTCAGCTCCCTACTTGCAGTTCCTCCCCCCTCCACCCAAAGCATTATGTCAAGTTAACAGCACAGACAGGAGGAGTTTGAGATGATGTTCAAGTTGAGAAGATGAAGGGCAGGAAGAGCTAAGAGAAGGGAAAGAACAAGGTACTTCTCCTAACAGTTCTTGATGTAACACCTTAGGGAGCTGGTGAGCAGCAGATGTTGTGAGCCCAGTGCTCTGTAGAAGCCCTCAAAGCAGGCTTTAAACAACTATGGCTTGAGATGTTTAAGCTTCCAGTGCTTTTCTAGATAGGCTCATCACAGCAGCTGCTGAAATGCAGTATGCTTGAGGTCTTTGGTTAATAAATAAATTAAATTGACCTGTTCTTGGGAAAATGACAGCCCAGAGCCTGAGTGAGAGCTGCTGGTTGTGAGTGCTGGGGTACAGACCTGGGTGGGAGTGGTTTTGTTTGCAGCTCTTTTCTGTTGTGTCTTTATGAGACTTGGAACTAATCCACATTTCACCTCTAGCTTTGTATACATCTCTCTCTTGATTAGTTTATTCCTCCAGCAGTCATTTGCAGCATTGCTGTCTGCACCCATTGTACCTCTGTAGACAAGTCTTGCAATAAAACCTCAGCCAGTGTCTGGACAGCAAAGATGAATGCCAAGGAAGCAGGATGGCAGGCTTAATCTGTGGTGAGGTGTTACTCTGTCTGCCCTGCTACCTCAAGCTGCCTGAAACCTTGTTGTTTGCAATTCTAGTCCTAAGCTTGGTGTGCTGAAACCTAATCACATCACCCATGAAGCACAGGTAGCACAGGGAAGGCAGTGAGGAGTCTGCATTGCTGCTGTTTCTGTTCCCCAATGTGCAGAAGCCCTGGAGGAAATCAGCAGGGAGAATGCACAGGCTTGCATGTGGAGTTGAGATGCTGGGATCTTTATCAGCTCCACTTCTCTTGCATGGGGCCATCTCCCATGGTCAGAACTGAACCAGAGATGGTTTGGGGGAAGGTGAAGTTCTGAAGTAGTAGGAGGAGAAAACCTCATTGCTGTCAGCTCACAGCATGTGGCCCCTCTGCTGTCCCATGGGAAACAACTCAGTGACTATGAAGATGGCTTTTGAGCCCTCTAATACTGCTTTTAACAAGAACATCTCAGTTAAGCTTGAAGCCTGAGTGATAGCTGCAGCTCTCAGGCTTAATTCCACTGGAGGCTGGGTTGGGAATGGACTGGGTGTCACTTCCATGAAGCTGGAATTCGCTGTTGCTTCTGTCTGTCTCTGGCCTCTGATCTCTTGAGGTCCCTCCCAACCCCTGAATTCACCAGGAAAGCACAGGGTGTCATAGAATCACAGAATCACAGCCTGGTCTGGGTTGGAAGGGACCCCAAGGATCACAGAGCTCCAACCCCCTGCCACAGGCAGGGCCACCAACCTCCAGGCCTGGAGCTACACAAGGTTGCCCAGGGCCCCAGGGCTGGAGTGTCACCTCCAGCACTGGGAAGATGATATCTGGCATGGTGAACAGCCTGCACACTAGAAATCCATTTTCATCTCCCTGCAGAAGAATTCCCTTTTGTCCTTGTGCTTTCCCAGCCCCCACATTTAACCCTTTACAAATAGCCACACATTTACATGTGCAAAAACTCCCTGCAGATCCCTTTATAGCAAACATACAGCCCTTCCAGCACCTGTGCTTCCCCTCACTGATGTGCTTTAGATAAAATGTCATTAAAAGAGCAACTTTTCCCTATTCCAAGCTGTAATCTCTGGAAAATTGTTTTGGCAACAGCAAAAACCATTCCTGGGAGTTTTGTGTCTGGGTGTTAATGAGAGAGGTGAGCTTCCTGCCAGTTCCCTGCCTCTTGTGCCACTGACATCAATGCCTTTTTTGCTCCCTGAACCTTGTTTATATTTAAAAATTGATAGTAATGATCAAAAATCATCTGCCTGGCCAGGTTATGGGGAGAATGTAATGTTTCTGTAATGGTCTGAGCTGAAGGATGTAAGCAAGCAAGCAGGGAGTGGGGGGGGGAGGGTGTTTTGGGGTTGGGGTTTTTTTTGGAGCAGGCTGTTTTCATTAGAGATGTGATTCAGAGGCTACAGATTTGTTTGCCCAGGCTGAAATAAACCATGGCTTTTGGCTGAAATGAAAGATTAGGTCACCTAAGCTGGGGCCTGGTCATCTGGGCTCCATTCCTCTGCTTCACCTCCCAGGTACTTTGTTTTTCCAGGTAATTTCATGGCTGGATTTGAGTTTATCAAACAGGAATAGTTGGGATGGAGAAAATGGGTTAAAAATCTGTCCAGGCAGAAGGCAGAGGTATGAATATAAATGAAGCATGGTACCATTTGTGTGTGTGTGTGTGTGTGTGCAAGCTACTCCCAGAAGGGACAGCTGCTTCTCCCATTTGCTTTCTTGACAGCTAGGGCCTGAGGCTTTCTATAAATAGAAAGTCATTGAGAAAATCAACAGAGCATGAACTGCACAGCTTCACAGGAGCTTCCACAGCTGAATGGATGGGCTGTGCAGCAGTGGGGAGGAAGGGAAGGCATCAGCTCTGCTGTGGAGGCGTAGAACGGGCATCCCAGGAAAGCACTCGCTCCCATTTTAAGCCACTAAACGCTCCTGGCTGTTGGGCTCTGACAAAAGGATGCTGCCTCCTTTTAGGTGTAAGTGCCCAGTTGTGGCCTGGAAAGGAAAATGGATAATGGGAAAACAATAAATAGTGGGAAACTTGAAATAAAAAAAAGGAAAATAAATTTTTAAAAAAAGGAAAATAAATTTTTAAAAAAAGGAAAATAAATTTTTAAAAAAAGGAAAATAAATTTTAAAAAAAAGGAAAATAAATTTTTAAAAAAAGGAAAATAAATTAAAAAAAGGAAAATAAATTTTTAAAAAAGGAAAATAAATTTTAAAAAGGAAAATAAATTTTAGAAAAAAGGAAAATAAATTTTAGAAAAAAGGAAAATAAATTTGAAAAAAGGAAAATAAATTTTAAAAAAGGAAAATAAATTTTAAAAAAGGAAAATAATTTTTTTAAAAAAAGGAAAATAAATTTTTAAAAAAAGGAAAATAAATTTTAAAAAAAAGGAAAATAAATTTTTAAAAAAAGGAAAATAAATTTTTAAAAAAAGGAAAATAAATTTTTAAAAAAAGGAAAATAAATTTTAAAAAAAAGGAAAATAAATTTTTAAAAAAAGGAAAATAAATTAAAAAAAGGAAAATAAATTTTTAAAAAAGGAAAATAAATTTTAAAAAGGAAAATAAATTTTAGAAAAAAGGAAAATAAATTTTAGAAAAAAGGAAAATAAATTTGAAAAAAGGAAAATAAATTTTAAAAAAGGAAAATAAATTTTAAAAAGGAAAATAAATTTGAAAAAAGGAAAATAAATTTTAAAAAAGGAAAATAATTTTTTTAAAAAAGGAAAATAATTTTTTTAAAAAGGGGAAATAAATTTTTTAAAAAGGGGAAATAAATTTTTTAAAAAGGGGGAAATAGTGAAATCATGGAAATAAATAATGGGCAATGAAATGGTGGGGTGGTTATGGGAATAAGTCAGAGAGGAGACTTCAGCTGGACAGAGCCTTCCTACCATGCTCCTCTTACAGCAGTGAGAGAAGGCAGGTTGTGCTGTGCTGGATGTGTGAATCCCTGGGGCAGCAGCCAGGCTGTGGAACAGGGTGCTGGGCTGGTTGGACGTGGGAGGTGGGTGCCTTGTGAGCAGGATGCCTCCTGCTCTGAGTACAGAGGACAACTGCCTTGGCACCAGTGCATTCTGTCTTTGCAGGCCTGCTTCTCTGTGCTCCTTGCCTGTGTGCCTTCAGGTGTGACCATTAGCCTTGAGGAAGGACTTTGGGGAAGGTTTTGTGCTGGGAAGAAGCTGTTTTGCTGCAGCTTGTGGTACAAACCAGTGCCTGCCAGCTCTGTGCTTACACAGGAGCTTTGTGGAGCTGAGTCCCTTGTGATCTAACCAGCTCCCCACAAAGGGCTGTGCAGAAGGAGCTGGGAAGAGACTGGAGGAGGCTGCAAACCAGCTTGGGTAGCCTTTTGCTCATTCCTTGAAATAACTGTTCCTCCTGCAGTGAGGTGGCAGCGATGGGAGAGGTGTCACCTGCTGTCCTGGGCTGGTCAGTGCTGTGACAGTACTGACCAGTGAACGGCTTCCCTGGGGTCTGTCTTCTGTCCCCATCATTGGAAGGTGGCTCCATAGAATAGTGAAGCTGTAATTTCTTAGTGGTGCATTTGCAGGAAGCATCATTGCTGGGCTAATTGTTTTGCACTGTCAATGATTGATGGAGGCTGTACCTAACACCTTCACAGCGCGCTTCAGCCTGCTGTGAAAGCCACAGCTGATACTCCTACCAGGGATCTCAGGGAATGCTCTGCAGGCAGAAAGGTTGGTGGGTGACAGCCCACAATGTGACAACTCTGTGGAAAGAGAGAGATGTGGCCAGGAGTTTGGGGGATTTGGGACAGGCAGCACAGATATGAGAAGGTCCCACCCTGATGAGTGTCGGGGTCCTGCCCTGATGTTCCTCCCTGGTGTCCTTCAAGCTC
The DNA here is from genome assembly GCA_013400835.1 of Zapornia atra. Classification (NCBI taxonomy): domain Eukaryota; kingdom Metazoa; phylum Chordata; class Aves; order Gruiformes; family Rallidae; genus Zapornia; species Zapornia atra. The sequence goes on from VZTU01026365.1 coordinate 28,569, forward strand.
CCTGGCTCCCATAGCTGTGCAAGGCACCACAGCACTGAGGACATACTGCATAGGGAGGAACCAGAATTAGAAATCTCTAGCTTGGAGTTGCTTTGTTACCTTGGAGATGGGTACAGCTACCAGCGTAAGCATCCTTCCCTCCCTCGGAGGCTCTGGCTGCTTGTGTTGTCACTGCAGGGTCCAGCAGTGGAGTCTCAGCTGTCCCATGTCTCTGGACAAAACTGACAGTCCTTTTGGGACAGCTGAACAGCCATGGGGTGCAGTCCTGTCTCCCTGAAGCCACCACTGGAAACACTGTGTTCAGCAAGGAGGGCAGTAGGTTGTGAACCTTCCTGCAAGGTCATCAGACTCACGCTGCCTGTTGAAGGAGCAACAGGACCAAGTGTTAATTGACCAGACAGAATTGGAGAGATGGGAGCTGGGGTATGAGGGGAGGGGAGGGAGAAGAGGGCAGTCCCACAGGCAGATGAGTGGGGGGGTTGGAGCTGACACAGCACCCAGGTGATGCAGGGGAGATTCCCAGCTGAAAGCATGAGGAAAGCAAGATCAGTGCACACCAGACCTCATTTTAGAGGTGCCCATATTCACCCTAGCACTGATGTTAGCTCCCCTGTGAGTTTAAAATGGATTATGTCTTGGATGGAGTGATTCACCATATGCACCTATTGCTCTTTACCTTCCTGGCTTCTTACCTGCAGCACTTCCAAAGCAGGAGAGGAAGCTTAAACGAGCCGAGCGTGCCTGCAGCCTAACCACACTAGCACTGTGCAGCAGCAGGAACCTCTGGCCTTGTGTCTTCCCAGTGCAAAGACCCTGCCTCCCAGGAAATCCAGGGGCAGGTAGGCCAAGGTGCTTGCTGGTAGCTTGGAGACAGAGGTGTCAGTGTAGCTGTGAATGTTCCTCAGGCTGTTGATGCAGCTGCAGCAAGGAAGAGCCTTCTGATCGTGATACGTCAGCCTGCGCTGACACAGGACCAGGTGGGATGTTGTGCTGGGTAGTGTGGGGGCAAACCTGCTTGGAGAAGGAACCAAAAGAGAGGGACCAGCCTCAGCTCTTCTCTGACCCTTGGAATTGCAGCCCTAACTCTTGTTTCTTCTGCCTTTGCCTCTCCAGGCTGCAGCTTACGCCTCAGAGGACGGTGTGCTCACAGAGGCCATGATCGATGCCCGGGTAGCTGATGCTGTGCAGCAACATAAGCAGAAGATGGAGTGGCTGAAGACAGAGGGTGCTGAAGCAAGCAAAGGGGCCAGCAGAAACCCCCTCCTGCCTTTCCCCCAAGGAACACCCCTGTGAGAAGGCTGCAGGCACCAGACCAGCACGCCTGGGGGGTGGGCATGGCCCAGCGCTGGGAGGGGCTGTGGGCAAACGTGTGCTGGAGTCATGTGCTGAGAATAATGTGTCCAGTGGTGCAGGGGAGGGGGTACTGCCTCAGCCTGCCTCTGATTTCCTGGTTTTAGAGTGCACCAGAATAAAGGTGGTTGAAATAAGGCAGAAGCAACTGTATTAAAGGATGCCCTTGCTGAAACACCACTGCCTGGGTTAGTCTGTGTGGCCTGTCCTGCTAGAGATGCCCCAACTCCAGATCCTGCTCAGCCATTTGGTGCTGTTCTGGGGTGATCCCTGAGCCTGTGCAAGCTGGCTGCTCCCACGTGTTTTACCTGGCAGGGCTGAAGCTCCAGCAGAGTGATTTCTCATCTCTTTCCCCAGAGCCTGCCCATGCCATACCTCCTTATATCCCTGTGTGGCACCACTCCTTGCTCTCTCATCACATGCCCTTTCCCAGCCTCTGTGTTCAGAGGGGTGGTAGCTGTGGTTCACAGCTGCACCTGCTGAAATTGGGGTTATGGCTGGGGGGTGGGTTGGCTGATAAGCACTGGCCTTTCCTTGTGATGTGGTGGTTACACCTGCTGGTGCCTGGCTGCAGACTTGTCTTCGATGTGAGTCTCCTGTAGAACCAGTCTGTGGGATACACTAAGACCTCTGGAGCATGACTCCTCCTTGCAAGCCTGGGAGCTTTCATTCCCCTCCAGCATAGCTGTGTAAAATAGCTGCATGTGCTCCCTGGATCACAGCAGGTTATTTGAACTGCAGTGGAGCCTCCAACACTGCTCAGGGTGTTAGGTGGCCTTTCAGATGGTGATGAGGAAACTGCTGCTTCCTGGGATCTGATCTAACACTACAGCTCACACTGCTTGGTTTGCTTTCTCCAGCCAGGGACTTGCTGACAGCAGCCATAGGTCTTTGTTTTCCCTCCCTTTAAGGAGGTGAGCAGGCCAGGCTCAGGCAGTCTGTCTGGCATACTGCTGTCCAGCAAGGTCTGGAGAGATGGGAGTGGGTCTTGTTGGCTGCTGCTGTCACGCTGCTCTGGCTACGACTCTCCTGCTGCATTTGTGGAGCGATGGAGCCGTGTGCTGCTGCCAAGCCATGAGCACCAGCCTGTCTCAGTCAGATGATGTTGGGTGTCTCTGTGTGTGTGTGTGTAAGAGACAGGTCAGAAAATTGGGTTGTGGGGTTTTTGTTGTGGTTTCTTTCTGAGTTTGAACTGGATTTGAACTCTGTGCTCTGCTCTGAGATCCCTTCTGCAACTACACTATGCAAGCACATTTGTCTGACCTAAATCTGTGCCCTTGAGTACCTTGCTGAGATGTTCTCCTCCAACAGGAACTGACAGGAATCTCTACTTTGTCCATTTGACTGTTGTTACTGAGCTTTGGGAGATGCACTCTGACAAGAGCTTGTGAGCAGAGCAGGGCTGGTCACCAGGGTCAGGAGCAGGCAGCTTTGTGGGACACCAGGAAGGAAAGGGTTCTGTAGTTGTCCTTTAACTCACCAGTTTACTAGAGGATTAGCTCTTCCAAGCTTCCCCCTTTCTGAGGCTTCACTAGAGTTATCTGTTAAGTGCCAAGAGGTGGGAGCTGAGTGGAGCAGCTCTGCTGCAACCCCCTTGCTAACACGTTATGGGAGGGAGCAGCCTGATACCATGTGATTAACATCTCTGATTGTGACCTTCAGTACTTCTCCTCCCTTCCATCATCATCCCTGTGAAGCACAGAAGGAGCTGAGGGGAGGAGAAGGGTTCCCAGTCTTGTCCTGCTGTCTGACTGTGTGTTTGCAGGTGCCAATAGCAGGGCCCAGTCCTGCTCAGCACTCGCTGACTCAGCTGTTTCCTGCTGCTCCTGCAGAGAGCATCAGGCCCTGGGAGGAAGGGAGGGAGCGCTGTGCTGGGGATGCAGCTCCATCCACCCTGTGCAGCAGTGATTAATTGTGGGTGCAGGAGAAGTAGAATCCTGGAATCTCCTGAGCTGGGAGGGACCCATGAGGCCCTTTGAGTCCAGCTCCTGGCTCCACACGGGCCCAGCCCAGTCAGGCCATGGGGCTGGGGGCATCGTCCAGATGCTTCTTGCCCTCAGCCCAGCTCGGGGCTGTGACCCCTTCCCTGGGGAGCCTGTGCCAGTGCCCCACCCCCCTCTCAGCACAGAACCTCTTCCTGACACCCAACCTAAACCTCCTCTGGTGCAGCTTCACGCTGTTCCCTGGGGTTCTATCCCTGGTCCCCAAAGAGAGGAGAGAGATCAGTGCCTGCCCCTTTGCTCCCCTTGGCAGGACGCCACACACCCCATGAGGTCTCCTCTCCAGGCTGAACAACCCCAGGGACTTCAGCCTCTCCTGATAAGCCTTCCCCTCCAGACCCTTCCCCATCCTCAGTGCCTCCTCTGGACACTCTCCAATAGCTTTGTGTCCCTCTTGTCCTGTGGCACCCAAACCTGCACCCAGTGCTCAAGGTGGAACCAGCCTTTTGCTGATCCAGGGAAGCCAGCAGGACCTATGGGCTGACTGGCCCCAGGGTACAGAAGCCCTTCTCAGTGAGTGACCTCTCATAAGGATGGAAGCCACTGGTCCTCATCTGAGCTTTGCTGCCTGGCCTTCATATGGGTGGAAAGGGCTGTCTGTCTGTGATGTGCATGGGGTGGTGGAGATCACAGGGATGCCTTGGTGCTCCCACCACAAAGGGAGATGTTCACTGACCTGACTCACTGCCTGGTGCTGCTTGTATCCCAAAATCCTTCGCCCTCCTCAGGCAGCCTGGGAGATGATGTGCTCTCAGCTAGACAGAGTCTCTCTTCTTCAGTTTATTTCCATTTAAAAGGGAGGGGGGGGCAGGGTAAGCAGAGACCTTTCTGTACTTGATACCAGGAAGAGGGCTCTTTAAAATCCAGAGCTTGTCCCGTGTGTCTCCACCTCCCTCTGCTCTGCAGTCTCCTCCAGCAATCAGCTGGTCAGAGCTTTGCACATCTGTGCTCTTCATGCTCTGTTGGCGATGTGTTGCAGGCTCTTGTGAAACCCTGTTGCTAGCTGAAGTCCCAGGAGTGGAGGCTTCAGGGCTCCCTTGTTTACTTGGTATTCACAACCTCCTTCCCATTCCTGCCCCATAGGCTGGGATGGCATCTCTGTGTCTGACGCTCGCAGTGAGTTCTCAGCCTCCTGTCCAGAGGAACCTGGGGCTCTGGGCAGAGCAGGAGCTGGCACATCCCCCAACACCCCAAAATCCACAATCCCTTCTGCCCTTGGTAACAGGAGAAGGATGGGTGTCGCCTGGCCCAGCACTATGATACACCATTTATCAGACTCTGGATGATGGGTGTCTCCTCCCCCACTGTGAAGAAGAGAGGGAGGTGACACCTGGGCTGGGAAAAACTGGGGATGGAGCAGAAAAACCAGAGATGAGCCTGACTGAGCCAGGGTGAGGCTGTTTGGGTGCTACCTCTGTCAGCTGTGGGCTGAGGCTGTTTGGGTGCTACCTCTGTCAGCTGTGGAGGAGGCGGGGTGGACAACTTGTTTCACTTGAGCCTAGGCTTCCAACCCAGCTCCTTTCACCTCTTCCCACTGCATTGGAAGAGTAGCTTGGGCTTCCACCCATACAAAGCTGATGCCATTTGTTCTTTCCTGACTGTGTTTGGGGAACTGGTGGGGTAGGTGCCAGCCAAATAATCCCACTGCTTGGGCTCAATGCCCTCGTGTTCTGGTTACCAGCACGGGGAGCGCTGGGAACCTGGGCAGCTGATGCTCTCTGCAGATCAGCACCTGGTCAGTCTTGATGTGATCTGGAACAAGCAGAGCCCCCAGGCCTGGAAGCTCTGCTCTTCTCAGCGCTGACACACTGGGTTTTATTTCCATGAGGAATAAAGTTCTCCATCCACTCCTCACGCTTGCACGCTGCCCCCCTTCCCTTCCCTTCACATCCCCTGAAGGGAATGCTCTGGCTGCATCCCAGCTGCTATTCCTACCAGCACTCCAAATCCTGCCTTTGCAAAGACACTCCTGGCCCCTCTTGCTGAGCACGTCGCTCCCAGCCGCCAGCTGGGTGATTTCATGCCCTGCTGCCCAGGGAATAGCTGTGCCAGTCGCTGCCGCTGCTCCTGTGCAATGCAACAGGAAAGGAGGGGAAGGGAAAAAAGCCACCTGTCCTTGTTCAACTCCTGCCTCATCAGAGATTTAAACGCAGGGCCTCTGTTGCCTCTCCCAGCCTCATCAGTAAGTTTGGCCTGCTGTCAGCTCACGGGGTGAATGATGTCCCCACGGAGGTGGCACCCAGCTAGCCATTTGTTAACGTGCCGTGCAGGGATCTAGGATGGCAACCCCAGGCTGAGGTTTCTCTCCCCTCCCTGACACCGAGTGAGTTATGAGCTAATAGTGCTTTATTAAAATAGTGGTTTGTGTTGGAGAGCAAATCTGAGAGCAGATGGATTGGCGAGCGATCCATCACTCCCCACCCTTGCCACTGCCAGCTGAACCGCCTTCGCCGTGCCTCAGCGGTGCAGATTTATAACATGGTCATCTATCCTCAGTTGCCAGGCACTGACTAATTCCCTTGGGAATGTGATGCATGGGGAGGAACGTTCCATGGTCTCCTCCCCAGTGCAGCCCGTGCTGTAGGGCTCAGGAGCCTCCTGGGAAGCGTGTCTCTGCTAACGTGTGCTTTGAATGGAGGAGAAACCCTCAGGATCTTGTTTTAACCCATCAGCTGTGGTTGTCCCCAGTTCCTTGCAGAGGGTTTATTCTCCCTGTGTGTTGGTTTTTAAGAAGTGGTCACTTGTCCAGCCAGCACAGCAAGTGCTGGGCTTGGCTCCCACAGCCGTGCCGCTCCTGGAGGCTCTTTGCTCATGGAATGCTGCCCACCTCCTGCCACCGCACACCGAGTGCCATTGGCACATAGATGGGAGCAGTAGGGATCTGTTGGAGGCATCCTGACGTAAACACTCCAGACTTGGCCCCTTCCTGTGGGCAGCTGGTCTCTCTGCTCACCCACTGCTCAACCTGCCAGGCCTGCGCGTCCCAGGGCCGGGCTTTCTCCTCCCGTGGGCCTGCAGGCCTGCCACCTGCAGCCCTGGACCCTGGGCCTACACCCACCCAAGCACCACGCAAGGAACCACAGCACACCTGAGGCTGTGCAGGGCAGCCCCACGTGCAGGAGAAGAGCTGGGAGTCTGTGTGATCGTGACCAGAGTGGGGATTACGGCACAAGCAGAGGGGGGTTGTAGCGAAGGGACGTGTGTTGGTTTCTGGCAGATGGTGCAGGCATGGTCCTGGGGTATCCTGGGGGGCAGCTCAGTCACTGCATCACTGGGGATCGAGGACTTAGGATCCACTGAGGGACCTGTAGGACTTGGGATCCACTTGGAGACATACGTGTAGGTCAGCTGTCCCACAAGAACTTCACAAGCCAAAAACAACAATCAAAAAGCCTTTCTCCAGTGGTTACCCCTCCACCCTCCTTCTCTTGCACCCTCCAGGCTATTCACGATGTGCCTGCCCCCCCAGGTCGGTGCTCTCAGATATGCTGGACACTCTGCTGCACTTGTCACCCAGCCAGCAGCTCTCCTGCAAGCATCAACCTCCCCCAGGGCCCGGGGATAAGGCAATCCCAGCTGCAGCAGGAAGAGGAACCAAAGGACTTCAATCATCCAGATGCTCAGGAAGTAATCCCAGGCTGCTTTGCTCCTCATCCTTTCCTACCAAGCACACCCAGCAGAGGCTGGGTGCCCAGTAAAGGATGGGTATTGGTCAGGTCTTGCTTTGAATGAGCTGGGACAGCAACCTGGCTGGTCTGCTCTTCCCTCCCCTTCCCCCAATTCCTCAAGGTGGCACAGCCGTACCAGATCTCGCTGGTCCATGGCATCTCCTGGTACAAAGCTCTACCAGCATTACCAGGCCATGTGACGCTGTTGGTTTATAAAATGCACAAAGGGGAGCAGCACACACGTATCTCAGCATCCCCAGGCAGTCCCCTAGCCCTCCCCTAGCTCTCATCTGTTTCACCTCAACAGAAGTCAGCTCATCTGTCTCTGTTGCCATTTTGTACCCCCAGATATGACTGGAGATGCCAGTGGGCACAGCTCCCCATCAGCTCCATGCAAACATCTCCCTGCTTCAGTGGGCTTTTTTCTTTTGGTTTGCCTCCCTCTCCTGCTGCTGTGGGGTTTATTCTGGTTGGGGGGGTTCCTTTCCTTGGGTGTTGGGGCTTTTTTAGTGCTGCTCTGCTTTCCAGTAGCATCTCTGCCAAGGCTCAGCACGACATGCCCAGCTTCACGTGGGCTTGTAGAGCAGCTCATGCATCAGCATCGTCACACAGAGCGACTGTCAGTGTCAACTGGGGTCTGTTTGTCTGCATGCTGCCCTGTTCTGGGGGTGAAAGGAGCAGGCTGAAGAGTTTAAAGCACTGCTCTGTGGTGGCAGAGTTCAGTCCTGCTGGGGAGGGGGGAAATGAGCGCACCCCTCCATGCAAAGCCCTGGCTTTCCTGTACCCTGCTTTTCACACGTGCTCTTGCAGGCGATGGGTGAGAGAGGGTCCCCACTCCTCACTGGAGGCAGTTTGCACCCAGAATTTGGTTGGTTTTTAACAGTAAAATATTTATCTTCTTTTTAAATCAGTTTTGGACCTTAGAGCTTCCCTCTGTTCCCAGTGAGTGGGAGAGAAGCGAGCTGAAATCTGGGGCAGAGTCCCATGATGTCACATAACCTGGGGGGAAAACACAGCCCTTCTTCATCGAGCCAGGCTGGGCAGGGCTTTTCCTTTGCTCTGTACCCCTTCCTCACTTCATCCCAGGCTCCAGCCTCCAACCCTGGGAGCATCCCTCAGTTCAAAGAGTTGGAAAAAACACTCAGATGCAAAACATGCAAAAAACTATTTTACTGACAAACAGCAAAGGACGGGCTGAGCTTCAGGAGCCGGGCCGGTGATCTATTATACAAACAGATTCTGGAAAGGGAAGGAATGGCTGAAATACACTCACTCACTGACCCAAATAAAATCACAGTGTGCTTTTTCTAGTGCCTCTCCCCCCACCCCACCCCACCCCCCCAAGCTCTCTGCGGCCTTCAGCTGCTGCCCTCAGCTCCAGCCCAGCATTGTCACCACTCCCAGCGTGGCCGCTGGAGCAGGCGAACTGTGGGTGACATTTGCCTGTGTGAGTGTACTTAATAAAGTCAAAGAAAATTAAAGAAATTAGCCATTATTGCTTTTCAACCAGAGTAGAGACAAGTCTGCTCAGAGTATAATCCCTCTCTCTCTCGCTGTTGGTATCAGTGGGTGCTGTACCTCTCCCTGTCCCATGCATGCAAAACTGGTTGGAGTGCAGGAAAAATAACCAAAAGGAGGATTAACAATCAAGGGAAAAGCCCCCCCCAAGGTTTGTTCTTCTGTTCTCCCTGCAGAGCGCTACTGGAAAACAAATTAAAAAGCTTCCTAAAGGTGTGTGCTCTGTCCTGCAAGGGGTGCCCCCACCGCAGGGAGCTGAGGGTGCTGAGTGCCTGACAGGAGGGGGCTGTCCTCCTCGTGTCACCCCTCCAGGGAAATCCCCCGGGATCAGCTTGGAGAGGGGACTAAAGCTAGCAACCCCTTTGGAAAAGGAAGGAGTGCTGATGGGATGTGTACTGAGGAGGAGGAGGAGGGTCCGTGCAGGGGGATGCGGTGGCACACGCAGGGGGAACCACACAGACCCGCTCCGACACGCACCCAGCACTGGGAGGGTATCCCAATGCAGCAACCCACAGGCTCCTCCTCACACCTGACCACGCTGCCCTATGCCTCTATGTCCTCCCCTTGCAGCCTGACAGTCCACATGCCCAGAGGTTGTAGGCCTGGAATTCCATTTATGTGTTTAATTTAATTCCTTCAGTGAGTTCACTTGTCTCTTCACCCTGCCCTGGCCACCACAGTGAGCTGGGATGGTCTAAGAGGATGTCTGATCTTCACTCCACCCCTGGGTAGAACCAGCGTCCTGTGTCCCCAACAGCTGATGCCCCAACTGTCCCCATCCTACATCCCACTGCCCTTTCACCAGCGTATCCAGGCCGCAAAGCCTTTCGTTCAGACACTGTTCTGTTTAGCCCCTATGCTCTGATACTAGAGGTGCTTCTGTCCCTTCACAGCCAGAGGTTCTCCAGCAGCTTCTCTTGTCTATTTCTACCTTCAAAGCCCCCGAATGCAGAAGAGACCTTCATCACCTCCATGCTCACCCCCTCTCTTCATCCAGGCCATGCTGGATGTTAAACTGCTGCTGTGAACCTGGCTCAACATGAAATCTGGACTGAGCCCAAGGCTCCCGGTGACAGTTACCACCTGCAAGCCTCTAGCCTCCACACAAGGGAGGGTGAAGGGTTAACGTTGCTCCCCCACACCTTTTTCCAGGGGAGCCCATACATGTGAATTGGTTCCCTCACAACGTGCTTTCTCCTGAGCTGGGGAATGACCTTGGATGGGGACTTTCCTTGCTGTCTCTCCCCAAGTTTTGTCCTTTCTGGGCTCACCCAGACCTTGTCCAAGGTAAGCAAAGGCTGTTGATGTTTTGTTTGCACTGCCTGCACAGTGCTGGAGTATCAGCTCCTGGCCTCCCAAAAAGCCAGTGGGCTTCAGCCCACTTGACACACTTTGCATGGCTTTTCTCCCCACCCTCCCAGCCCCAAATGGCTGAGGTTGGAAGAGGCCTCTTGAGTCCATCTGGTCCAACCCCCCTTGTCATGCATTGCCATCTAGAGCAGGCTGCCCAAGACCACGTCAAGTGGGCTTTCAACTGTCTCCAAGGATGGACTCCACAACTTCTTTGTCAACCTGTCCCAGAGCTTGGTCACCCTCAGAGTAAAAAGTGTTTTCTGATGTTCAGCAGAACCTCCTGTGCTTCAGTTTGTGCTCGTTGCCTCTGGCCCTGTCATGGGCACCACTGAAAAGAGCCTGGCTCCATCTTCATCATACCCTCCCTTCAGGTATTCCTGTACATAAGTCTCCCTGAGCCCTCTTCTCCAGGCTGAGTGGTCCCAGCTCGCTCAGCCATTCCTCACAGAAGGGATGCTCCAGTCCCTAAATCATCTTGGTGGCTCGTTGTAGCATCCCTTTTTACCAGGGATTCTCTTCTCCCAGATGAGTGGCACTGGGAAATGAGGTAGAGAGTAGCAGGGAGAATAACTAACCCCACCCCACCACGCTGGGAGTGCCTGGGACGTGCTTTCTGGGCTCTCAGCTGGTCTTTTACTGATGGGTGCTGCCAGATGCTGCAGCTGGTTGATGTGTCCTGGGCTGGCCCAAGGGCTAGCTGAGCAGGAAGAGGGCATGGTGGGTGGGTGGGTGTATAGATGTGGGTGGATGGATGGATGGATGGATGGATGGAGTCACAGGAGACACCTTCCCAAACCATTCCTCAAAGGCAAAGGGTCCTTCTCTTCATGTCAGAGCAGAAGGCATGAGTAGTATCTGGGTTTACCCCAGGCTACCCCTGAAATCCCAAGTGTAGTGGCTCTGGGCTCTTTCCTCTCACTCCCAACACAATGTGCAGCTCAGCCCCTCCCTGGCACGGCACTTCTTACACTTACAGCAAATTTGGCCTCCTGTCACTTCACCTGTCCCCACACCCATCCCCTGTGAGCCACTGAATGTGGTGGACTGATGAATGCCAGATAGGATGAGAAGCAGAGGAGACCAAAAGCATGACAGGCCTGCTCCTTAACATGTGGCTGTCCTGAGAAGAAAGAAGGTGGGAAGAATGGAAAGCAGGTCGGCAGAGAATGGGGTCTGCTTCCTGCTACCTGGTGGGATGTCGCTGGTGGGTGAGGGGTTTGTCCAGCGGTGCTGGCAATGGCAGCTGGAATGTAAAAAGGAGCTGCTGGTTGGTACAGTGGGTTTCACAAGCCTCTGCTTTCCCCTGAACATCTTACCACACCTCCCCTTTGCAACAGAGCCCAACCTGGGCTCCTCAGGCCAAAACTGTGGGAGAATTGTTCCCAGCGCCAATCCCAGCCCTGGAGAATTGGCATGTTGAGTTTGCAGCTCCATCTCTGCGCTAAAAATAGCCTCTCCTGAGGCGGCACAAAATTCCCCCCACTATCTAATGCTGCAGAAGCCTCCCTCAAAGCATCTGGCGGATGAGTGCTAAGACATGGTGCTCACTTCCCACTCCTTTGTCCCTACAGCACTGCTGCTACAGACACAGCTGTCAGCCCCATAAGCTTTGCAACTCCAGGTTCCCTCTTCCATGGAGCCTGACCAGCATCTTGCCCGGCCCTGGCCTCGTTGTGTCAACTCCCTGATGCCAAAGTCCCTTTCTCCCAACTGAACCTTTTTTTTGGTTTGGGGTTTTTGGTGGTTTGACCTGTGGGTGGGTTGATTGGTTGGTTGGGGGTTCTTTTTTTGTATGTGTTAAGACTGGATCAGAGGCAAGAGAACCACAAACGAGTCAACACTAGTACATCTCAGACAATTAAACAAGGAGAAAACACCCCCACGACCAGACAAAAGCAAAACGAACACATGCAGAGGAGAAGACGACAGCACGAAGGCAGACTGCACGGACAGCTGAGCTGAGAGCAACAGTAGCAACCTCACTGGGACAGAGGAACAAGAGAGCACAAAGTCAGACGCTGTTGGTACGGCTCACACCTCGAGCACGGTCAGCCGAGGGCACGGGGTAGGGACAGGAGTGCTGATGTCAAGCGGAGAGCGCGGGTGCTCCTTGGGGCGATGTGGTGCTGGGGTTCTGCCATACTCAAACGCAGCTGCCTCTTTCACCTCCTGCTTCTCTGGGGGCTCAGGGGCTTGTTCCCCAAAGAGGAGAGGTGGCAGGCATGTGGCTGTTGGGGACAAGGGTCATCGCTTGCACACTGCCGTGGGTTAAACAGCACGAGGGACCTGGGCAGCTCCTGTGCATGGGTTCTCACCAGGGCAGCCTTACTCAGCGTGTAAGGTTACCCAGCCCTGCAACAGGCACATCCTGCTCTGCGTTACGGAGGGTCAAATCTACAGCAGCTTCCTAGATGTGGAGGAAAAAAGGCACCTCACACCAGGAATCTGCCCCCATGTCTCTCTCAAGCTGGATGTCTGGAGTCACCACGCACAGGAGATGCACCAGATCCCTCGGGTCGGAAGAGGACCTGGCCTCACTGTGTGGGAAGGAGCTGTGCCCCTTGTTTACCACGGATGAGGATCAAAGGCCTAGTCAAATCCCCAGGGTTAATCCCCTTCAGCATGAGCTGGGCCAAACCTCACGCTATGGGGGTGCTTCTGGTTGCCTTGGGTTTAAGATGGGTGAATTTAATTGTGGTGAGAATAGTTTTTTGACTAAGTGTAAACAAGAGAGAGGATCACCAGGTAATAGCTGTGGACACACCAGATCAGAAAAAGGCCTGTGCTTGAACAACAGGAATATAGACTTTGTTAGATCTGCCCCTCCCCTTCCAGAGCCTCAGATTGTTCTGGAATCAGTGCAAGCCATCGCTTCGCTCTTTCCAGTTGGAAGCTTCATATTTAACAATATCTCAACCAAGGTGAGTTGCTAGAGCAGAGCAGAACCTGACGTCCAATGCAGTCAGAGTTTGGGTCACTGCCTTACGTCCCACATGAGCGGCTCCAAGAGTACTTAAATTGCTTCCCCCCACCTCAACTAGTGCCAGAGACTCGGTGTTTGTCTTTATCACAATGGACTTTTCTCCCCTGCCAGCTGTCCTCTCACCTGAAGATGTGCCTAAGATGAGAACCTGTTTATGATCCCAGACCTGTTCTCCACTAGTGCCATGGCACCAGGACAAACACAGCAGCTGTCTGACCGTCTCTCACCTGCCACAGTGGGAGTAACACTCCAGCAAAGGGAGCATCTGATGCCACTTGAAGATGAGCCCATATGATCACAGCTCAAACAGTGAGGGGAGTGGCAGAGCCGTGTGTCTGGGGAAGGAGCTGCTTAGGGAAAAGTGGCTCTTTAGGTACGAACAGGTGGCTGTTAGTGACGACCACAGGAAGTCCTGAATGACAGACACTCAAGCAGACAGACATAGGTATGGACTAGACAAATATTTAGGCTCAGAGGGAAACCAGGGCTCCAAGATGAGAGGCACAAGGGACCAGTGAAGGTGGAACCAGCAGGGACATGGGTATGCTTGGCTCCTGGCCAGCTCTGGGGCTCCGGAATAACTGAACTGATCCTGGGGACAAGAAACAATGAGAAAATAAACCAAACCCAAACCAAGACACAGCTGAAGCAGGAGGGAAGGAGCAGGGAGCCACGGTGTCCTTTCCCTTCACAGGCACTGCAAACCAAACAACAGAGCGCCGGAGTCAAGGGATCCACAGAAGGAAACAGCCACTTCTGGCAATGTTCATCATCCTTTGGTTCTAGATGTTCTCCCCATTTAAGCACAAGCCCACTCGATACAAAAGGATGAATGAAGGAGAAATGGTTGGGGCTCAGGGCTGCCACCTGGAATTCTTGGGGCTAGTGTGTCCCTTCCTCATACCCCTCAACCTGATCCCCTCTCCCCCCGCTGCAGACGGCAGGGCTATTGCTGACTGCTGCTCTACATGTGCAAAGCCAGTGTGGTCTGGATGTGTGGCTGCTCTGCCCCAGCAGAACATGACTGCTACAGGAATCGGGTACCACTGTGCTGCCCAGGTGCACATGGGCTCTACCACCTCCCTCAGGACACCCTGGAAGTGAAGGAGGCCTCTGGGTGTGGAGGTTGGCTTCAGACACTGGATAGTTACCTTGAAACCCACACCTAAGCTGTAACCAGGGGAAGCAAAGGCAAAACCATGCTAGAGCATCCTAGTACCTTGATTCAAGCCATTATTGGGACTTTGGACTCTAGGTGAGCTTGGCTTCAGGCCCACACCTCTCCATGTTCCTCAAGCCAAGCCCAGCCAGTTGCTTAAGCACTGTTTCAGCTGGGAACAGTAACACAATGAGATGGGTGGCTCTTCATGTGCAGGAAGAGCGAGGCTGTTTGGGTCCTGCTCACTGCACTGCCAGCATTCCCAGGGTGGTACCCAGCAGCGCCTCTGACACCCTCTAAAAAGAGGGTGGGAGCAGCTCCCTTCCTCCCAGGCAAGGGGTGTTTATGCAGCAGAGGTGGGGAGATGACCAGGGTGCAAGTCAGACCTGTCACCATTTGACTCCATACACGTCTCCCTGTGCCCCAGGAGTGGCTCCTCTCTCTAGCATTAGCAAAGAACAACAGCGCTGACATCGGCACGGTACCACCAAACAGAAGTGGTGTAAACCAGGCAGCACCAGCCCCTGGAGCCAGACTGATACCTTACAGCACTGCTCCCCTGGTACCCAGATTCCTTGGATTGCTTAAGGCAGGTTTCAGTGTACAGTAACACAAAGAACACACCAGTTACATATTCCCAACACCTCCTTCCCCCACAGCAGCTCCCAACACCACAAACCAAAGCCAAAGGGACACTGTGCCTTCACAACCAGCTGGCAGCAGTCCCCATCCAAACCTGTGACCAGCCAAGCCATTCCAGCAACGGAAAGGACAGAGCAGAGCAAAACCAAGCCAAAGGACCAGAGAAACAGGGGGCTGGAGCTCTCAGATGAGAAACTGCATCTTCTCTGTGTTGTCCCACCTCCATCCCCTTGGCCAACATCTCCCGTAGGGCAGCTCGATGTGCAGGACAGCCGTGAATGCCAGGAAAAGGGGGAGGGTTGAAAGTAGAATGCAAACCTCTCTTCTCTCTTTTTCTTTTTTTTTTTTTTCCTTTTTGTTTGTCTGCTTTTTACATATATACACGAGTCTGACAATAAAATGTGGAACACAGTGCAATGTCTTGGCTGCGTAGCATCCAGGACTGGCTTAGTTGTGCATTGTGGTGTGCCACAGGGACACACGGGATGGAGAAGTAAAATTGTCTCCTCAGCTGGCTTCCACAGAGGAGGAAACTAGTAGCTGTTCCCCTGGAAGAAGAGCAAAGTCCTTTTTTAAAACCTGGCTGCAGTCTCTGGAGGGGAGGGCTGTTCCTCAGAGGTGCCGTGGGCTGGGGTGCCCGTTATGGTACAGCTTCTGTTTGATGTGCACCATGTTCCCAGTCGCCTCCTCGTACTGCCTGTGGTGACGTTTTCTGAACTCCTTTAAGTTACAAAACTTTGGAATCCAAGACCAGGAATTGTCTGCAAGGCAGAAAGGAGAAGGAAGGTGAGATCCTGCAGGAATGGGGAGACCCATGCTCTCCCGTCGTGCCCAGGCCACCCTTAAAGGGTCCCTCCAGCCCACGCTTGTTCTCAGCCGCCTTCTCCCCAGCACTGCCTGCTCCTTGCCCAGCCCTGCACCAGGCCCTGCAGACAGCCAAGGGTGCCCACCCCCTGGGCAAGCCCCAAGCAGCAGCACACACCCCATGGGGCCTGCTGTAGGGGCGGCTTGTTTCATGAGGGGCACAGATGGGTGACTGGGAGTTACAAGAGCCCAACTCCAGCTTTCTACTCCCAGTAGTAACCGAGGTGCCAGTGAGGAGCCCTATCCTCCAGCCCTCTCTGTGCCTTACTCACGCTCCGGATGTCCGGCTGTCATTACAGCGAGGCTCACCAAAGGCAGCAGCCTCATCCTGACCCTGCTCAGCTCTGCAGCCAGCGGGGAAACACACTGGGGGCCAAGCTGCTGGGCAAAGAGCAGTGCTGCTGCCTACACATTGCCCCTGGTCAACTCTTCTCTTCCATCTCCTGTCACACAGGCCAGTTCCACCCGCCATCAGCACGACCCCTTTCCTGCCCCACGGCCGGTGCAGGCTGGGCAGTGTCATTATTTCTGCAGTGTTTCAGCTCTCAGCCCCTGAACCTGTCCCTGCAGCAGTGGTTCAGCTGCTGTTCAGCATCCTGAGAGCGTTGGGGCACACCACCAAGGGGTACACACAGCCTGAGCCTGCGAAGGAGATCGCGAAGGCCCCAGAGAGCGGTGGGTGGCACGAAGCTGAAGGGGCTCTGTGGCAGCTCTGGCCAGTGCTGCAGCTGCCATGTGGTGCAAGCTGGTGTCTGGGTTTATACAGAGCATCTACTTTAAGAAATCTCTTCCACCAGGAAGGAGCTGTGGGTTACTCTCATCGGCCAGAAAAGCTGGTCTGGCCACAGTGTGACACTGAGTCACTGCTGAGCGGCACTTGTGTTTTGGGAGGGCTCTACCCTGCCCCTGCCTCTTGTAGCCACTGCCACCTTCAGCAGGACACTCCAGCTTAGGGTCTTGTGCAGCCAAGAAGCAGGCATCCTTCCTGCCTCTAAAAGGACTAGATTTGGGCAAATGGGAAACACCTAAAAAGCTCAACGTTCATTATTGTGCCCCGAATTCCCTGGGGGGTTTTCAGCCCATCTTCAGTGAAATGTGCTCAGCACAGCACATGGATATGCTGGTTTAGCTTTGGCCAGAACAGTTCAGGGCATGTTAAAAACCTCTACTGGGAAGGCACATGATGTCCCACTGCACTGGAAACCTCACCTGCAGATGAGGTGGGGCTTCCAGGGGTCTCCTACCACATGTTTGATCGTGGGGGAACAGGGCTGTTACCATAGCTGGGGTGTTGTAGTTTTGCATGGCTGGGTTCTGGTGGAGAAGGGGGCTGCAGGAGCAGCCAGAAGCTCTCTGCAGACCACACAGAGCAAACACCAGCTGGCCTAAGGCTGGAGTCATTGCTGACCAAGGCCAAGCCCATCAGCAATGGTCACAGCACCTCTGGGAATCACAGTGAGGAGAAGAAAAACACAAGCAGCTGCTTTTTTCCCCCAGAGAAGGGAGTGAGAAGATGTGAGGAACTGTGCAGACACCAAGGCCAGGGAAGGAAGGGGGGGGGATGAAACACTCCAGGTGCTGGAGAGAGAGATGCCCCTGGAGAAACCTTTAAATACTAAATTAACTGCTTAAATTAATTGTTAAAAATAAAAAAAACCCCTGTGCAGCATCCATTCCAAAGAAGGTGGTTGGTTAGATGGTGCCACTGGAGCTCACAGCTCTGTAAGGAACGGCGACTGCTCTTCAGAGCAGTGCTGCCATGCTCACCACAGCATCTCACCCAAGGAGAGCTCCTGGAGCTTGACACCCAAGGAGTCAGCCTTGCTGACTCCACAGCGCCGATGAGCTCACACCCACGGGTGGTCTGATCAAAACCAGGTGTCACAGCCTCAAGACTGGCTCAGTACCTTAGATCTCCCTGCAAACTCCGACAATTAGCCTTCTGCTTGGGAAGTGACAGCGCCACAGCCTTGGGAGAGTCCTGATTTGGGATTTGGGGGTGGCTAATGAGAAATTAAGATCGTTTTGATCTGAGTCTTTAGAAAGAGAGAGTTCGCTTCCCTAATTAGAATCTCTTGCAGGTTTGCAGCTACATCTTGCTCTCCTTTTCCTCTGAGTTGTAATTTAACAGACACCACCGGTCCCAGTTAGAGAGGCTGAGATTTGTGGGTGTGCTGTCAGGGAAATTCAAGTAATTCAGTATTTTAATGGTTTTTCTTTGCCTTTTTTCCCCCTCCAACCACTGACACCCACAGGATGCTCATGCTGAGGGTGCAAAGGGGCAGAGGGACACTGAGGAGCATCTTTTGGTCGTTCTCAGGATGTTAAGTTCAGGATGCTAAGCTGACTGGTCCAGAGACTAACAACCACAGCTAACAGTCCTCCCTGTGGGGCTGATATCACTGCTGGGGGAAGGGAGAATTGGTGCATCTGTAACAGTGAAGAAGATGGGGAAATCTCAGCCCATGTGTCACTGACACAAGACAGAAGCGCCTGTCACCATCACCACAGTGTCACAAACAATGAGGGGCTGGGGGTCCATGCCCGTGTGCCTGGCTGGAAACTGTACCCACAGCAAAAAATCCAGATTTCAGGGAAAGTTTTGTCTGGCCTGAAAATATTCTGCCCACATGAGCAGATGTGCCACCACCATCTGCCAGCCTGCCCCCAGGCAAACACGCTGCTTGCCACCTAACAGCCCTTTGTACCACCACACACACGCTGCACCTTCCAAAGCACAGCCCTCAGGGGTAGGATGTTCAGCTGCCCATTTCCACACTGACATTCCCACTTGCAGGAAGAGGGCTGGGATCTGGCTGGTCAGGTCTGTGCCAAAACCATGGGGGACAAACGCTGCCACACCATTGTCCTCCTCCCTCTCTGCCAGCTGCAGAGGATGGGGCAAGGGATGAGGAAAGAGAAGGGAGCCCATGAGGCTGCACTTACCATACCGTCGGCTAGTTCTCCAGGCTCGCACTGCATAATGGAGAACCCCATCCATCCACACCAGAAACCAGCTTATACAAAAGCCCAGCAAAAGTCCCAGCATCAGATCAATCTCTTGCTTGGTTACATTGTCAGTCACAAAGTAATTCTCCGAGGAGTCCACCACTGACTGATCCCCGTCATATGGAATAACATAATGGACATGATGCCTGTTGCAGGGAACAGAAACAGGGAAAAGCATCAGTGGAAAAGAGCAGAGAAGGGGTTTTATTCACTCAGTGCCTGCTCTTGTGGCCAGGGGCTGGGTTAACACCTTTCCTTCCAGTTGCTATCAACATCCCTGGTAGCAGAAGTGCGATCGTGGCTTGTTGTGCTTATGTCAGCAGAGGAATCACAGAATCACAGACTGGTCTGGGTTGGAAGGGACCCCAAGGGTCACAGAGCTCCAACCCCCCTGCCACAGGCAGGGACATCAACCTCCAGGCCTGGAGCTACACAAGGTTGCCCAGGGCCCCA